>FIZR01001268.1:0-46678 GCA_900060175.1 Ferrisia virgata | reverse complement strand
GAGAGATCCCAAAAATGAAGAATGCTTATTTTTTTATTTATTTTATTTTTTATTTAATTTTTTTTGCGAGTTCGCGGGGCCCTTGAAAACAGCTGGGGCCCGGGGCATCTTGCTCCTTTTGCCCCCCCCCCTCTCGCCGGGCCTGTCTGGCTCATAAAGCATCATAAAGCGGAGCTATTGCATTTTCTTGAAACATCTCTTATCCTCTTCATTTATTAAATCATTTTTGAAGGTGTTCCTTTTAAAAATACAAAATGAATGTAGGATTGTCTTTTGGGGGGAAAGGGGCTGGAGTAGAATCAGAAAAAAAGCGTAAGTTTCCAACGTGGTTACCTGCAATATACTGCTTATGGTACACGCAGGGCCATTGAGCACACAATAACCAATCACTTTTGAAACATGGTTAGTCCCATACAGCGAATCCTCACATTCATTGTATTATGATTAAAATCACCTTAGACAATTTGTACTTGAATTATTATTCATAATAAGTGAAATACCTACTACAAAATTTAAGCAGTGACATCTGGCATTTTGCAACATATCATCCAACAAAAGACTCAACACCTAAATTTTATATCTCGTTTCGAAGTTGCTCGTGCAATTGATAGTACAAAGATGTTGAGGTTGTAGTAGTATACTCTGCTTATCTTCAGAAAGACATTTATGTGTAAAACGAAGAATCCCATAAGTGATGTTCACATGGTACCCTAGCTCATCTCCACCACTATTGATTTTGTAAGAAGAGTAGCTGTACTCACTTTTCAGTCATTACTCAGAGTACTCACCTCATACCCAGATGTACCTATGAAGAATTTATTCTTGGATTAGCTTGCTATATTTTCTTTTAATTTTTTTTTTAAATTCTTAGTCCATTGAGATGATTGTACATTCCGTCTCTACTCCACAGCAACTTTTCTGAAACTAAATTTACAATTTATATACTTCGGTGTAATTTTTTATGACAACAAACACGTGGTTTTTTCCAAGGTCAATGAGTGTAATCTATACCAGTACGTATATGTTTACTTATGACGTGTAAAGTAAGCTGTGCTTCCCACGTTCTAAGTATGTAATGTGAAAATTTTGTGGAGAGCCTTCCAGAGGTATACGAGCATGTGGCATGTATCATCATATCTGATACATTCGTTAAACACGTTTCAGCATCGTATATCTCCATAAACTTGAATATGTCTGTGTAAAAGTAAAGTAATATGAATTATAAATCTACCGCACAATTAAAACCTTATTTATGTATTTAGTTGTATTGTAATAATTGAAATATTGTATTCCGGTTAATGAAAATATAATAATCAATACACGAGAAATGCATATATAATTCTCTCTAATTACACCTTACTGCTATTACATCGATCGATTGGTAATGTAAATGGTAAAGCAAAGCTATAAAGTATTAATAAATCTTTAAATAGTTCAAACGAAGAAAAACTCCACATCACAATGGTAAAACTATAGGTATTGTCTGCCATGTACAACGTACAATAAATTAAGTTTTATATAAAAATTGTACATCGAAAAATAAAAATTACAGTGCAGTGTATATGCTGTTACGATGCTATGCAAATAGCACTGAATGATTTGTGTCGTATTGAATTCTCGAGCATTATTCGATGAGTCGTTTCGTTGTTTTGGGAACATAGTACAAACCTACTATTTGTACAACTGTTTGAAAGGGAAAAAAAAAATTCAATAAAGACGATTTCGATTTCAATTTTAATCGGAGCAAGTTTGACCTAGAAATAACGACGAGCGAGAGAATCCATCACGACGATAGAATCTCACCTATTCTGCGTCGATCGCCAATGGCATTGCGCGTAGCTTACCATTGCACGTTGTTGTCGTCGATGAAAATTACGTAAACAATGGCATCGAGCATCAGTTTAAGAACCACTGATCAGTTTCCCAACTCGTAACCATTACGACGACGGTAGGGGAAACGATGATAAATCAACGATTCGCTGGGGAAACGTTTCGCTTCCCCTTAAAAATAATAGAACAACGAGGAGGTAATTGTCTCGAAGTTCGGTTCCGTTCTCTTTCCTCCTTCGCTGCTGGCTCCTTTTTCGGCGAACACGTACAACTACACACAAGCGTGAGTTCGTTCGACGCAACGGCAGCCTTGAACTCGAGGGAGGGTGTTTGATTGACCTTAGTTACGTAGTAGTATTTGTACATACAGACCAAAATCTTCGACTGTGTGTTTCTCTATTCCCGGAGTCTCAGGTTGAAAACGGACAACCTTCAGACGATCATTCACGTAATACCGAACCTAGGTAATTGATGTAATAACCGAGTTCTTCGGGAGGATGCGATCGCGTAGGTAGGCAAAGATGTACTCGTATTACACATAGTGTACGTATTTTTCTAATCCTAAGTAAGGGTATCTTCTACGAATTTATTTTACTTTTTTTTTTTGTTTTTCATTTTATTTTATTAGATTTTTTTTGTTTTTGTTTTTACTTTTTCACGCGTAAAAGAAAAAGTAAAATTTAGCCGCGGTTTCGCACATTTTTTTTTTTTTTTTTTTTCCCCGGAAAAAAAAAAAAAAAAATTTTGCCGGGTTTTCCCCCATTTTTTTTTTTTTTTTTTTTTTTTTTTGTTTTAGAAGGATACTATATCGCGCGTAATAAAAATTCACAATAAAATTTCAAATTGCCTTTTTTTCAATGACATTAATAAAATTTTTAACTGGCGATATTAACAACGCGGCAGTTAAATTTTATTTATCTTATAATTGAAGGAATACAAAAATCGTAAAAATGCCAACGATAAAGCGTTGTAAACGCGAACGAGAAAAACATCTAAAAATTTTAACGCCTATAAAAGAAAAAAGTTCACTTTACGTACAAACTTCCAATTCATATTTCTCCTTATTTCGCAATACAACAGCGCACTACTTAGTACTTAGTACAATTATGTAAATAAATTTATTGTAAACTCTTTGAAAAAAAAAAAAAAATTTCGCAAAATGCTTCTATGTAAATAGAAAAACCATCTCGGATCGTTTCCTTGGTCGAAAAAAAAAAATCTATACGCCAAGTATTGGCTCGAGATGAACGAAAGTATTGATCTCAAATACGCTAAATAAGGCTGCCATAGAAGGGACTATAATGACATTTAACATTTTGGAACGAGAGACAAGGGGCAGGGGAACTTGTTCTATGCATCCCCTTACTAGATTAAATAGTGACGCACCCTTTTTGCACACGCAGCTCGGTGCGTATTGTGTACATGACGTTTCCTATTCAGGTCGTTGACACGTACGCGCAATTACTTTTAACAAGAAAAAAAAATTAATATTTATTGTTTTTTAACGCGATTGTACCGAATCGATGTCATATAAAATTGTTAGCTCGATTTTTTTTTTTACTCATTTTTCTTTCATCTACGAAGCTAGAAAATTTAAACATTGCGCGAAAAAAAATATAGAACGAATATTTTAGCAGGAAAAATGATGAGCATTTTTTTTCTCCTACTGAAAAAGGCAGTAGTAGGAGTAAGGAGGGTGTTAAATTTTAATTCCTTTATTTCATTATTCATTTTCAACTACATACGCACATATACACCCCTTGTTTGGATTTTTTCTCACCAATCGTGAATTGTAAATGCGATAGAAAGAAGGCGAGTGGAAAGAATGAATGTTCGTTTTAAAATGTTATGTTTTTTTTATGGTGTTTACTTATAACAATAGAACGAATATTTTCAACTTTTTTTTTTCATCCTATTGATTTTCGATTAATTTATAAAATGGAATTCGTTTTGTTTGATACGAAAACTGCCGAATGATTAGATTTTATGAAAAACTCAGCTATCGCAGCGAGTAAAAAATAAATTACCCAACAATGAGTATGGCGAAATATTCAGAACGTATCTGAAGTTCATGATTCTCATTTCACGAGTCTCCTGTGCACAACGCGATATTTTTTTTTTTAATTATAAAAATTGGAAAACATCTTCATAAACGTATAAAACCTATTTCCGCCCTGGTTTTTCATTCATGAAATTGTTGCTTTTGGTCGAAAGTTATTTGTCTGATTTTCTATGTCATATGCTACTACAGTCTATCGAGTAGTGGCGGTGGAGAAGGGGAGAGAGAATACCAAAAATCCCTTTTGCGGTCGTAGACGGCCATTAAGACAATTTTTGGCCGTGTCAGATACTTATTTATTTATTAAATTTTTTTATTCTGATTTTCCATGTCATATTATCAATGAAAATCAGACTGTTACAGTCTTTCCACCAACGGTGATTGGAGGGGGATACTAACAAAATCCATTCTGGGGTCCTGGAAGGCCATTAAGGCAATTTTTGGCTATATCAGATATTTATTAAAATTTTTTATGTTTAAAATTTTCTTCCCTCCAAACATTAAAATATTTGCTCTGCTCGGTACTGGCCAAAATCACTCCAATTCGGTCGATCGGTTCAGTTCGGCAGCGGATTAGATATATACCTTGAGTCAAAATTCAGTTTTGTCCCATTTTATGGGAGCGGGTGCTGAGGGTCTAAAAATACAAAAATTGTTCCTTTTTGCGTCAATCGATAGAGAATCTAAAGTTGTATAACAAATCCAAAAATAAACTTCTTAAGTCAAGTAGAAGGGGAGATATAAGGGTTTTCCCCTCTTTTTGATCTTGAAAAAGGGCTGTTATGAGCTAGGAAGTTGAAATCTGATATATACATTCGGTATGAGCGCTGCATGTGCACTTTGGGGTCCCGACTTTTCAGCTCCATTGCACCTCCTTACAGCCCCAAAAATGTGGTTTTTTGGTCAGGTTTTCTCATTTTTTGAGATTTTGAGCTTGTTCCTCGCATAACTCTCCTCCAAGTAGAGCTAAGAAGCTGAAATTTGGTATGTACATTTAGTAGGGACCCTAGATGTGCCTTTTGGGATCTCAACTTTTCAGCACAATCGCAACCCCTCACAGTCTTGAATTTGTGTTTTTTTGGTCGTTTTTTCTAATTTCTAAAATTTGTTTCTCGCATAACTCCCCTCGAAATTAGCTAGGAATTTGAAATTAGGTATGTACAGTTAGTAAGGGCCCGAAATGTGCCTTTTTGGGGGTTTTGACTTTTTAGTCCTCTTTTAATTCCTTTTTATCCTCAATGCTGATTAAGAAAAAAACATTGTAAAGCGATACTTATTTTAAATTCCCGTTATTGTAATATGTCACGAAAAGTAGGCTAAAAAAGCATCGGCAATTTTTTTTTCTATGTATTATAATAATTTCAAGTCAATTTTCATCTATTTATCAATACCTTTTCGTGATTTCAAATCTATTTACTGCACTTTTTACCCATTTTTATCAACTTCATACCCAATTTTCAATGATTTTTAACAACTTTTGCTCAATTTTTACTTGTTTAACTTTTTTTATGAGTTTTGATCAATTTTCTGCTTTTATCAAATTTGTACCTCATTTTCGATGATTTTTAACGATTTTTTTTTTTATATTTCGGGTCCTTTTTTACCCATTTTTGTCAAATTTTTATCTAATTTTAGATGATTTTCAACAATTTTTTTCATACTTTTAATCAATTTGACCCGATGTACAACTTGTTTTTTTCATGATTTTTGATCGATTTTCTGCATTATTCATCCATTTTTATCAAATTTTTACCCAAATATCAAAGATTTTCAACGACTATTTTTCAAAATTTTTTAATGTTTTTGATAAATTTTCTACACTTTTTACTTAATTTTATTAAATTTTTACAAAATTTTCAATGATTTAAAAAAATTTTTTTATTTTTCATAATTTAGATTCATTTATAACATATTTTCACGATTTTTGATCAATTTTTTTCACCTTTTTACTCAATTTTTGATGATTTTTAACGATCTTTTTTATATTTTAGTTTCATTTTCATCCAATTTTTTATAAATTTTTACTCAATTTTCGTTGTTTTTCAACAATTTTTTTCATAGTCAAGATGATTTTTCACTTATTTTTCAACATTTTTTCATGATTTTTGATCAACTTTCTACATTTTGTATCCATTTTCATCAAAGTTCCACCTTAATTTTTATAATTTTTATCGATATTTTTAATATTTTGGCTCAATTTCCACCCATTTTTTAACATTTTTTCATGATTTTTGATCAATTTTGTACTCTTTTTACACATTTTCATAAAATTTTCATAGACCTTTCACGAATTTTTTTTCATATTTCAGTTGATTTTTCACCCATTTTTCAACAACTCTACTTTATCTTTAGCAATATCTTTTATATTTTAGGTCATTTTCACTCATTTTTATCTAATTTTTTATGAGTTCCAACGTTTTTTTTTCATATTTCAGGTCAATCGTCGAGCATATAGCAGCAATTAAGTATTCGTGATTTTGGACCAATCTTGTGCAGTTTTTACCCATTTTAGTTACTCAATTTTTGATGATTATAAACTCTTTTTTTAGGTCAAATTTTACCCCATTTACAACATTTTTTTCGTGACCCGTCATCAATCTAAGCCTGCTACCAAAATTTAAACCATTTTAGTCGATATCAAGTCAAGTAAATCATATCAGTTCGGGGAGGAGACAAGGGCATTAACCTTATATCACATTGCCTGTTAATCCTGGGTAAGAATTTCAACGGTTCTGATATCGGAAATTCTACTGCACTAACTAGTGCGCATGCGCAAAGTTAGACCTCACAACACATTTCTCGATCTTTTGCAGATTTAACGCGAAACTGTCATCAATAATCTACTACACTCCCACCAAACTAAAGTAAACAATAAACTTTGCGCATGCACACTGGTATTGAAAAAATTATGGTCCAGAATTCTCGACTTCAATACCGTCAATTTAAATTGGCAGCCCATGCGATGCAATATAACGAAAATCCGCACGCCCAAAAATGATTTCAATGCCGTTCTAGAAACCTAAAATGAATTTTATCGATACTTCCCCCTATCCAGTACCCAGTCTGGTTTTCTTTCACAGTAATCATCATGGAAATTTGGGGTAAAGGTAAAATAAATCAAGAACAGAACCGTTGGAAAAGTCTCAATTGCATATTTTTAGATTTAAAAGACTGTAGGCGTATCGAAAAAATATATTAGAATTACTTCAAAGGGCAATTATCTGCCGTTCATTTAGCACTCTAGTATCGAGCAGAATTACGCCTGTTCACATTTAATCAATTGAAAAATACTTCAAAATTCTTGAGGAAAATTATCAAAATTATATTAATAATTCATACACGAATACGTAGGTAAGTACAGGTAGGTATACATATGTACCTAGCAATAACTAAAATTATAAAATTTCCAGTTTTATACTCGATCGAGCTGGTCTGCCCAACGAAGGTTCTCTATTATTAAAATAATTTACGGCGGGCCGATTCTCCTACTAGTAGGGGTAATATTTGAAACCTTTTTTTTGCTTATTTTCAATACAGTAGTAGGTTTATAAGCACCCCTTAAGGCACCGCTGTCGCCATTTTTCAAGCAGCTACCTAATTGAACTAACCACTTCCTTATCAAATACTTCCAGCTACCAGTTTCGATTAATGAAGAAAAAAAAATCACCACTACCCGAAAATAAAAATGGTTATGTATTTTGGCGCCATTCAACGTGTATAAGTACGGTTAATTTAAAAAGAGAAAACTTGAGAAACCATGAAAAATGTAGTGTGTTATATTCCTTTATTTCGCGGTTATTTCCCATTAACGTACTTTCTTATGTGTACCTTTTTTTTTTTGCCTCCATCCTGCAAATATAATTATAATAAAACGACGACATGTAGGCGAGTACAGTCAAAAAAATTCCCACACTGGTAAATTTTTTCGAGTACCTACCCAAGTTTTTACTAATCTTAAGTACGTCATTGGAGACCTTATAGTTATAGACTTTACATATGCTTCCAGGTATTGTATTTTAGTAAACGCATATTACAGGGTATTAGTATTGTTCAGCGAGTACTTTTTACAATACAAGCTGCTAGATTCCAGACCAATGAACGCACATAATAAGGTAGATTTTAACCGTGGAGTGAGACCGATTTCAAGCATTACGGTTACCTTCGAATCAATTTTGATACACTGACTAGATTCCATTCCATCAGGTACCAACAGAAGTTTACATTAATCGCAATTCATCATGTTTTTAAGCTCCAAGTTGGCTTTTAAAAATAGACATTTGGGTAAACATATTTTGATTTCGTAATCAAAAAAAAAAAGTTATAAAAATAACGCTTTAAAAAATTTAAAAATTTTAATCTACGTGAAAAGAAAATTATGGCATAGGAATATTTTTAAAAGCGCTTAGAAAACCATTACCAAATTACTAGATATGAATTATATATACATATAGATTTGTTAACAATAAAAAGGTATGAATCATAAAAATAAAATGAAAAATTATTAATTTATTAAAATTATCTTAATCCTCATGCATGGCATTCATTTGAATACATATTTAAATCTGTTATCTCATTCGTTTCACTACATCATCCCATAGCTGTTCTACATTATCTCAAAAAAAAATACATCAAGGGAGAACTAAAGTGAATTAAGTATTTCATATTGCAATCAAAAAGTGCCAGGATACTTACGAACATATGGCGCTCAGAAAATGCATTATCCTATTAAATTTTTGTCATATTTAAAAATATTATAACCAGCTCTTTAATCCTTTGAAACGTTATAATGACGTTACATTATAATTGTACGGAATGTTAAAATCCCTTTCACATATTTCCATCAAAAGCAAAGTAAATACCCAAGTGTACTTGGAAAAAAATACAAAATTAATAATTATTACAATTTCGCATGCATTTATGATCTTCATATAATACTTCTGGAATCCTTACTCGATCGTATAAGTGAATTCCGCTTCGAATGCCGTTTCCCTATTGACCTAAGCGACTATAGAGTGGGACTATATTTATATTCACAGTTTCTTATTGGCGCTAGAAGTTAATTTTGATCATTATCGATGACGTCTGATATTTTCTTTCGATTGAAAAATTAATTACTGGGCTTAGTATCGACCCAAATCTATAAAATTACGGTTTCAGGCTTGCTGGCACAATTTAGTTATATAACTTTGACTTACCTCAGATCGAAAGTTGGTTCGGTAAAAATTTTGAAAATGCAACAGAGAGGAATTTAGCTCGATTTTCCTATAGTTAAGAAGATACACGAATTGCCCATTCTTGGAATAAAAAAAAAAGATGTATTTCTGAGATTCTTTCTATTCAGTAGAGGTAGGAGTAAAAGTAGATATTGGAATGAATGTCTGAAACCCTGTAAAGGCGTATTTATAGAGCAACTAATAAATCTACAAACCAGATTTCAAGTCGCAGCCCAATTTGGATGGGAGATATGCGTTGGACAAACCCAAAAAATAGGAAAAACCGATCAAAAAACCACTTTTTCGAGGCTGTGAGGGGGTGCAAAGGCAACTGAAAATCCTAAAAAACTCATCTGGAACCCTTTCCAAATCTACATTCCAAATTTCAATCTCCTGACTCAATTTGGAGGAAAGATTTGCGTAGGATAAACAAAATATAAGAAAAACTGACCAAAAAACACGTTTTTGGACTTTAAAACACTTTTTTGGACCTATGAAAGCGCGCAATGTATTCAAAAAGTCGAAACTTCCAAAAAGCACATCTATGGTCCCTATCGAATTCTCACACAAAATTTCAACGCCCTTGTTCAATTTGAAGGGGAGATAGGGGAGGAAAATCTGTTTTCAAGGTTGAAAAGAGTAAAAATTCCCAGGTAAAACTACCCTCATACAGCTTCCAAAAAATGACTTTTCTTACTTTAGAATGATTAAAAAGATGTGGCAATATCCGACTTCTAAGCCAATGAAAAGAGGCTGAAGCAATGCTTAATTGAATTTTAAGGTCCAAAAAGTCAACAAAAATTTGTTTGATTCCAATAATTGCAGCTGCATTTTTGAATTTATTACTTATAACATTCAATTTCCTAAAAATTTTTATCTAAGTACATAAATTTCTACTCATAATATGTCTGAATTATAAGATTTTCGTCAATATAAAGTCGCGTAAATAGACTTTGAGTTCAGAAAAAATGTTAGATAAGCCTATGAAAGGGATCAAAATGGATTACTTAAGAGGGTGGACGCCACCATTTAGATCGATATACCTAAAAAGCTATTTTTAAAATGAAAAAGAGAACTGGTAGGTTGAGTAGTTCTTGGATTGATCTTTCCTCGGATTTTCTAAGAATACACAATCATTCCATTTTAAAACAAAATTATCTTCCTTTTATAAAAATATGTTATAATATAAAATGGCAGTTTGAATTTATATTATTTTCGTCTACTGAACGATAACCGGTTTGTATCTAATTGGTTACAGCGGTTCCCTTTTATTTAACCAAGGAAACCTGCAATTTTTATTATAAGGTTTTATTCTTATTATGAAATTATTAATTACTAAAACATGCAATTACACCTTTCTCGAATGTGCCGTTATAGATAAAAATAATATTAAAAGTTTTCGCATTGCACACGGTTCAATATAAAGTTGAATAAACTAGGTTTTTACGTTTTTATTAAAAAACAAATTGATAGTGATGGTTTTCAACTATTTTACGGTACATATAAAAATTACGAGAAAAAAAGTCCCTTCATAAAAATGAAATAAATAACTTAAAACAACTACGTTGTAATTTAATAAAAAAATTCACCTTATAGAAAAAATTGTCATTTTATAAAAATTGCTGGCAAAAATAAAAAATGATCTCATCACTTTTCAGTAGATACCAACTGAAAATAAATAAGTTTGGAAATATTTTCTTATGAGAAAGTACAATGTACAACTTTTCCATTCTCACCCCTCCATCAAACTGAATTTTATAATCGAACAATTAATTAATCAAAAGAAAAAGGAAGAGACAATGGTCTATGATTAAAAACTAAAAATCTCACAAACCAAATAGAAATATTCACGAATTTCTGGTTTAACGCCTAGACTGCATATTAATTCCAATGCACCAATATGATAATTAAAATAATAGTTTTAATTTAATATTACAAGTCGGAACCATGTTAGCCGATTGACCGTACAAAAAATCGAATTAATTCTCTAATAATTAACGTTTTCGAGCCATTAACTATCACACAAACGATCTCCCAGATACGTTTACGTCGCCTTTGTGAAACTCAATTATAGAAAATTAGTTTCATAGCTTAAGGGTAAATATTAAATTTATAACCATACCGCGGTTGTTCTTCGTATTAATATTTTTAATAAATGAGAACAGAGCTGAGGTAGCTTCACATAGAAGCTCACCCTGTTATTTTCCTATAGTTTAACCATCTTTCATATTTATATATTTTTTTAATGACATAAATACCTACTTTCTAACCCTTTTTTTTTTTTGGTACACAACGATGTGCTAAATATTAATTCTATACGATTTAATTTTTAGATAACGGATCACAGCCAGCCAGGGTACCTGTATATTTCACTGAAACCTTTTTTTTATACTATAAAATTAAATGCTAAATATTAAACATTATCGAAGTATTGGAACAGTTTTAATTAAAAAACTCATTGATGCAGGTAGATATACAATAATACTAGAGGAAAAAAAGCACATGCGGTCTCAAAATGTTGGAAAAAATCCATTAACTTTATTGGAGACATTAGCGTGTTACAAGTGCTTAAGTTAATTCATCTATAAACACATTCATACCTATTCTTGCTCATATGTATGCTACATTAAACTCAAACTCGAAAACTTTTCACGCAAATTCATCTTATCAAATTGTAGGTGGCACATCATAAAGTACAATAAAAGTATCCGCATTCAGCTCGAGTAACATACTAAAATACCATCATCGCAGAGCACACTGCAGTATTATATACATATGTAAATAAGTGTTAGGTAAAGTGTAAGTTATTCGAATACAATGTTTTCTGCAAAGAGAATCATGATTCAAGAACTATTTAGAAAAAATTGAAGAATTTAAACGCTTATATTTCAAACAAATGAGAAAGCTACATCAATTACCTTTGTTCTTTGTAAAAATTAAATTAAATTATGACTCCTTAATTAAAAATAATGCTAATACTAAAACTAATTATTAGATTAGCTGGAAGATTGTTCGAATTTAATTTTTTTTTGGAACTAGAACCATTTCACCAACGTTGAGTTCTACATTTTCCATGAACACATTAGTAAAAATGTCGATATTCTCATCACTTACTACCTTTGGACAATATAACACAGAGAAATTTATGGAATAAGATAATTTATGAATCTCTTCCGAGAATATTTGGTAAGCTTTTGCAGTTTTAGCAGCAAATGTTGGAATATCCATATCAGATAGTATTTTTCAACTTAAGTTCAGTTCTTCATCATCTGTGCTATTATTTAAAGAATCAATCAATCACATTTTCCTTTTCTCTTTTTGTAGATTTTCCCAATTCATAATGTAATCAAGATCCCTTCAACAGGTGTGTAACTAAATCCATTGCTTCAAGTATACTTGTTGTGTTTTAAAATCTTGTCACAAACGACATTGCAATACCTATAGTAGTTACTATTTTTCTAAAAACAAAACAATCAAACAAAATTCCATTAGTTTAACAAATCCTAACCTAGAAGGCATGAAAATTATTATCCATGCAACTCAAACATAAAATAGAATGGAGCACACTGTGAAGAATTATTTACAAACTGTTTTCTAAGGGCACTCATTATCATACAAGCTTCTGTAAAATTACCGGGTATCTTATTCACATCAATATTATCCAACATTTTAACAAACTTTTATGAAATTACAATAAAATGAAATCAAAGCTCTTTATTTCTTATTTTAATTAGTATCTTGAATTCTTGATAAGAATTTTAGCAATTTGTAAATAACACAATAGACTTAAAACATTAAGACTGACAATCAACACTAATAGTTACTAATTTTGCCGCGCGAAACACTTCAATTCTGTACTTACCAAGTTATCCACTAGGAGCGTTATGAAAGATTCAAATTTTTATTTTTGAAATAAATTTTTTGCAATAATCAAAATTGTATAAAATTCATTGTTAGGATTCACACATTTATACTAACTTTTATCCATATATTAGTAATATAGATATCTACCTTTAGAATTTCCATCTTTTTTAATTTCTAAAAATGAAACAACTTCCATCTTTTTCTTTGAGGTGGAATTTAAATATTCAAAATTATCAACATGTAAAATTTCAGTCCCTTAAGCCATTCCAATCTGTACACAAATTCTTGTTCTGAGAAAGTGACATTTCAAAATAATGTAATTTTATCATTATTATTTCTTTTTTGTACTCTCAAAAATAAGTCTTATTGCTGTGCAATTAAATCCTATACTATGCTTTCAGTACTTCATTATTTCATTTTAAAATTAGTTAGTTTGTATACAATTAGGAACAAAGAATATATTATTGTACTTAATTTCACTTAAAAAATGACGAAACTAACACAATTTCAACACAATCTGGATTAGTTTGTCCAATCCATCGCAATTTTGATCATAACCATAGAAATGATAAAAAGTACAGATAAATATTTTTGAATTTCATCTATATCTTATCTATAATGAAAGATCATCTACCAATCAGATTCAAAGTTCTTCACATATTTTAAATTAACCACAAATTCTGATTTTGAATTATTAAAGGATAATACTTGTCAAGTGCACAAACTTTTGTGATTTACTTGGTAAAATTGGCTGTATCTTGAGGAAATAAAACGTTGAGAAATATTAACATAAATTTATGATATTTATTAAACACTACATGATCAGTTAAAACTCTTTAAAGTGAATATTAACGAAACAACTTTACCTCACCTTCATAAACACGCTAATGTATAATTCTAAATAAATACTATTTAGAATTAAAAAATGTTTATTACTCAAAATAAATGATTATATCTGAATACATAACATTGACTGATGAAAAAAAACAAAACTTCATGAATTACGATAAAATTTAAAACAAAATTTAAGCATAAGTAATTGCAATTAGAAATTGCTATTTGCAAACACAAAAAACTCCTTTTCAGTTCTTCTCCTTTTACAAATATGCCTCTATGTTTGGAATCAATGACTGCAATAAATCAAAAAAAAAAATAAATTGATTTTGAGTATAACTCGTGATAATTAAAACAAATATAAATAATTAAATCAAACAGCTATCTATGTAAAGAAATCAATATCATAAAGTAAAATATTGTGAAAAATTTTACAAAAAAAATCGTTTTCATTGCAATAAACCTGAGGTAAGTAAATAAAATTAATTAATTAAAATAACGATAACTTTTTTTTACCTCAGGTGACGCTGTAGGAGGATGTCTTTCCACAGGTTTACCTTCTTTATCCACAATAAATTTTGTAAAATTCCATTTGATGAAACTACAAAAAACAATACTTACAGAAGTGAACATATTGAAGAAAATGATTAATCAACAAAATACGTACTCTCCCAATGTGCCGGGCTGCTCTTTTTTCAGATATTTATACAAAGGATGAGAATTTTTACCGTTAACTTCGATTTTTTCAAAGAGATCAAACGTTGCATTCTTGTTTTTCACGAATTCGCAAATTTTTTCCGAAGTTCCAGGTTCCTAATGAGCACGAATTTTGAAAAGAAAAAAATTAAACGTATAATTTTCAACATTATAAAAACATATAAAAATATAAGCAATAATTGGAATTATACTTGTTTTCCGAATTGATTGCAAGGGAAAGCTAAAATCCTCAGGCCTTTGTCGCGAAACTGTTCGTCAATTTTAACAAGTTCAGCATAATTAGATGAAGTAAGTCCGCATCTTGAAGCGACGTTCACAATCAGCAATACATAACCCCTACGCATTTAGATCATATAATTAACAATATTATATCTCATCTCAATGCACAATACAAAAAATTTAATTAAATTAATAATTTTACTTGTATTTTTCCAACGACACTTCTTCGCCCTTAATGTCTCGGACAGTGAAATCATGAACTGATTTCGCGCTTTTCCAATCAAATTCCGACTGATTTTCTGTCATCTCTGAAGCCTAAAGAACAAACAAAACAACGCACGAATTATGACGCGTCTTTTAGAAAACTAAACAAGTTAACAGAAGCGCAAGAAATATTTGTTAATAATATTATGAGAAGTAATGAAAATTACACGAAATTTAAATTCTTAAACATTTTGAATATTTTAACAAGGACGCTAGTTACGTGGACGACAAATTACAGACTTCTATGCAGGCTTAATGAATCTCAATATTAAACTTTGATCTTTAAAATATCATTAAGTCAATTGAAATTTATTTTGTGCGATATTATGTAACAAATTACTAGATTTCATGATATCGTTGTATACATAAGAAATCACAAATTGTAACTTTAAATTACGTTAGAATAGTAGATACATTATTTGTCTCTTAAGGCCGATAAATAATTCAACAATCAGTCCCAATTTTCATTTACTTAAAAAATCAATATTTTTATGAAAAAAATTCGAGAATGAACATCGGTTCAATTTTATTGTCACGTTGAATGCAGGTAAAAATCTACGGTGAGAAAGTGAAACATATAATACTACACTACGATGAGATTGAGAAAAAAAAAACAAAAATACATCTGCTATAGAAATGTACAAAAAAATTAATTCACTAAATCAATAGTATCTAGTAAAATAATACTATATATGTTAGTAGCTTAGGTACATAACAAAATGACGAGGGAATGAAATACCAACGCAACATTAAAAAAAATCAAATGATGAAAAAGTACTTTCTAAATGATAAATAAATTCAATTGAAATATTACTACTTCTGATACAGGAAGCTTTAGCAATTTAGGGAATTAAATACCTCTAAAAAAATATCTCAATTTTTTAAAACAAGATGAAGTATTCATGGTTGAAATAACTAAGAGAAAGCATTGTTAATCTCAGGTAAACCAATCTAGTGAATATTTGAACAAAAGGAAAATAAACAATAAGGTGAAATACCACAACGTAAACATCGACAGATACTTACACGAACACAAAACGTCCTACTAATCAAACACCTGATATTAATAAACTTCATAGCATTTGCTTTGCCCACTTACAAATTCACTTGTTGCTCTCTAACATAATGAACTATAACATTAAGAATAGGAAAAAATAGTATGTTATTTAAATGATAATACATTACACATACATCGAAGATATCATACTGCCAAACGATATAACTTAGAATAGCACCGGATAGAACGATACAAGCATAAAACACATTGCACTTGGGATACCACATAGTGTGAAAAATTTTCTCATCCTAAAAATTACTTTTCATCACTGCAAAGTGAGGTAAAACGTTAAAATGCAAAAGCATACTCACTTTTAAATCAAATTTTCAGCAGCTGTGTAAATTTGCCGGATTACAGTACTGTTCTGTGTAATGGACGTAATGATAAATATTCAAATGTATGCACGTAAATAAAAAAAAATCGTTTCGGACAGCAGCGAAGTAATTGTAATTCAAATTGTTCAATGTCGTTCTTATGTTAAAAGTAAACACAGTAATTGGAGGTTTAATGTTGATAAATAACTTATCAAGGTGTTCGGTATTTACTTATTTACAGGAGTCAAACTATAGTTAAACCGAATATAACGACATTAAAAGATGCGCAGAAGCGTAGATGATGGAGATTATAAGAGGATAATACACTGTTGAAATGGAAGACTTCAAATCAGTATAAAAATTTTTAATCAGAAATACGAATTACGCGTGGAAAACTTCATTCAATTTTGAAACTAATACCAAAATTGATTTAAAAAATAAGGGATAACTTCGATAAAATATACTTCAATTTTTAATAATATTTACATCTATAGTTGAACGACAGAATAAATTGCTTCAAATATTTCATTGCTTATTTTGCTTCATCAATGCTACCTGTATCAATTCCAGAAACAGAGAATTTTGAAAGTCTTAAAAAATGACTCGATTGAAAAATATTATACATATTTTTGAATCTGATTTTAAATGGTGAATAAAAAAATAATTTTATCAAAAGTATGATACAAAAGAAAAACTATACAAGATGTAAGTACAAATAATAAAAATAAAGATAGCCCTCAACTTTACTTTGTGTCTGATACATGCAATTCTCATAAAATTACATTCGTGAGTTATAACTACAATGTCTTAGACCATAAATTGAAATTCTAATGTCTACTCACATTTGATTCTTCTTCGTTACTGACTTCGCCTTTCTTTTGTGAACCCTTTCCTCGTTTTTTAGATGTACTTTCTGCCTTTTTTTCAGCTTTGCTAGACGTACTCTTGGACGTACCAACGGCAGATTTCACAGTGACATTGGCCAGTCTGAAAATACAATTTACACATTTGCTGGCTACAATAATAAAACTGAAGCTCATTTCAATTATTCTATTGTAATACAAACTCTAATTCCATTTGCTTGTTTTTTTAGTTTTTAAAAACTACTAAACTTTACCTCGCCGACTTTCGCAGTGGTACTTCTTCAGTTGATCCACGTTTACGGGAACGAGCCTTCTTTCCCGCATTTTGCTGAGCTTTTTCCGACATTTCAATGAATTCAATCGCGATGGTAATATTCAACACTGACAACCCAACGTATTACCGACGAAAGTACAAAACAAAATAATAATTGCTACAGTAGAATAGAATATTTTTGAGTACAAAACCAAAAGAATCAAATTGAATATCAATTCTTGAAAATGTGAAAAAGGATCAATGATAAGGCCTCTACATAAAAGGCGGGAATTAAGAAAAGGATTAAAATAAAATAAGTAAAAATCAAGGATTACATAAACGTGAAAAATAATAACGAACGAATTCTCACCTTCATTTTCCTTCAATCTCAACGAGAACGAAATGAAAAATTGAACGAATCAGATTGAACCGACGAACTGAATCACGAATCGTAATTAGCCAATCAGTGGCAAGTATTTTAACTTAATGAAAACTTCGCGGTAAAGGAATAAACAAGCGAAATTAAAGAGTAACGGAACATACCATTATTGATTTCAATTGTAATTAATTTATGCTAATAATTACGTGTTTTTACCTCCTCAATTTTGTCTTTCCTTAATTACTTCAGTTTGCAATCGGATTTCAGAAATATCTTAAATTTTTACTTTGCAGTATGACTACTATCTAGCAACCACGTATCATTTTAGCCTTATTTCATTTTATTTATTTTAATATTTTAATTCTAGTTGAAATCATAATAATTTAAATAAAAAATGATTCTATGTATTATGGAGCTACATAGAACTAAAAACTAATAACTAATAATTAGCGTTCGTTCTCGTTGTTCTAAAATGTAGTTCATCGTATCAAATCGATGAGATAAAAATCATCAACAGTTTCAATGAACTTAAAACTTCCTATAACTAAGCACATCATGAATTAGTTCATGTATTATAGATAAAAAGCACACTATAAAATAAGTAGGTAGTTTCATATGTTAGCATGACCATTATTTTTTGAAACCCAATTTATTTTGAAAATCGATACGACTTGTACAAAGTCCAGATATTTAATGTAGAAACATTGATACTACATCTTCCTCTTAGTAAATAAAGTAAAAAATTTGGAAGAAAAATTGAAACAATTTAATCAACTTTAAAAATTACTTGAACATAAAATTCTATGCAACAAAACAAAAGTAACAGAATAACACAAAACACATGAAATAATACCAAAATTCATTATTTTTTTTGCTAAATGTACTTTTTTTTTACAGTTTAGATTTATTTTCCAATCTCCAAACACGTCTTGCATACTCGTCGTTGACTGTTAACCTATTCAAATGGTTTATATCTGAGAATAAAAAAAAAAAGTTTCATTATACTGATAATACTAGTTCGAAAAATATAAACTGTAAATAAGTTACCGCTACTTACTTTTTGTTTTAATATAATCTTTCAGAGGG
This sequence comes from Ferrisia virgata, assembly GCA_900060175.1. Lineage (NCBI taxonomy): Eukaryota > Metazoa > Arthropoda > Insecta > Hemiptera > Pseudococcidae > Ferrisia > Ferrisia virgata. Next base: position 27,726 of record FIZR01001268.1, on the reverse strand, counting down.
CTCATAAAAACTGAACTTGGAATCACTACAGTCATATGCGGTACGAGCAAATCCTGTACTCTAAGATTATTAGAAATAATGCCAACCAATTCGCCATTTTTTCTAATTAAAGCTCCACCACTAGAACCAGAATTTGAAGCACATGCAGCAATTATCATGGTTTGAGGATACACTTTGGCTATGTGACCGTACGTAACCGAAGGTCCTTGAATAGTTTGATTTTTAAATGAAAACAAGGGATATGCGATAGTATACACTTGTTCACCTGCAACAAAATTCAGTTCGCAATTAAAAATGACATCATCGTAAATATATTTCTATAGATTAACAAAATGCAAGAAAAATATCAATTAAAAATACCTCTATTGGAATGAGTTAAAGGTGCTTTAAATTCAGTACATTCTTTGAAATTTGATGGCGGAACTTCAATGACGGCAAGATCATAAGGTGAATTTTCAGCAGTTGCGTATAATACTTTAGCGTTATAATATTTTTTACGTTTGTATTCAACAAGAATATTTGTTTCGGTCGACTGAAAAAATTCATTTTAATTAGGTAAGTATATACTCATCAAGAATGAGTAACAGGTTACATACGGTATAAATCAAAATCTTTTGCCATTTATTGATTGATTTTTTGTATGTACTTACGAAAGAAACGACGTGAGAACAGGTAAGAATTAACCCCGAATGTACATCGAAGACAATTCCAGAGCCCCAAATCCCTTTAGATCCTGATATAAGTACAACGCCGAGTGAATCGATTTCTAGAAAATAATCAATCAATGAAAGTGAAAAATTAAGTTTTCATTCATAAAAACACCTATGTATTTGTATCATTGCTGTTTAGATCTAGTAGACGGATATGCAATCAACCGTATAGTAATTTTGAACAAAATAAAAAAACATCAACTTGGATGAATATAAAAATGAGCTAATTACCTTCAACAAAGCAATTTCTCAAAACTGATATGTCTCTCAAACGTATAACAGATTTCTTTTCTTCAATATTCAACCAAGCTTTTAAAACTGGATAAAAATGTACGGCTAAAGTGAATCCCATCCATTCACCTTTACACCAAGTGAATACATTGGCTACTGTTCCAAATAACTCTCCATGCAACCTAGATGTTTTAAAATCAAATAATGTGACATAATTAACACTTCGATGACACAACCCCTTAGTCCGTTCAATTCAAATCGAGCTCTCGCCTCACGAGTACAAACATAAAACAATCAAATTGCTATAGAAATCCAATAACCGGGAGATTTCTAGCAATCTAATTGATTCATAGCATATTGTTTATATTTTTGTTCTGATAACCAGGGCATAATTTAAATTGAACAGACTATACATAAATTATTTTCTGGGTGCGAAATGAACTCACGAATAAACTGGCGATCCTTCGCATCCAGATGAGAGTTTGGCATCAGTAAGGAATAGACAATCATTTCGTCCAAATAAATTACAAATAATTCCATTACTTTGAGAATTAAACAAAAATAAATTTCTGAACGGCGTCGAATAAATAATTACTGCATTTCCGATCATTTTACGATTTAGTGGTGATAAGTAATCGAAAAATTCGTAAAGAATCTCAGCCAGGTTTTCACATTTCTTGTTCAAGCTGCATAAGTAATAAATAACGTAAAAAATTAAACGAAAACGACGAAATTGGGAACAAAAGTGTTCCAATAAACAGATAACATGTTAATTTACCTGAACATTAAAATTAAACTAAAATTCCTACTGGGTAACCTATCGGTATTCGATTCACTTCCGAAGCATATATCTTGTAAATCGTAATCCAAAGTGGCACGAATAAAATCACAATTGTAGGAAGCGACGCAATGAATCGGTCGAAATTCGAAATCTACCATGGATCGTGGAACAGAAGACGACACCATTTCATATTTATATTTTTGGAATATTTCTACTGGTACAGGATTATCACGATCTATGACATTTGGTAACTCAGCTAATGGTCCAGCGTAACATAAAATGTTATCTTTCAGTTTTACTCCAGGAGATGAAGTTAACAATGTTCCATATTCTGTAAGAACCTTGATCACCACGGTTTCCATTTCGATCTGGAACAATAGAAAATTCGTCGACATTGTAATAAAAATCAAATCAAGTGATAAATAAATTATAGGAAAGTAAATGGTTTGTGTATATCTGTAAGTATCAAACAACCTTTTAAACAGTAGGGAAACTAAAGACAACCTTATACAAGAGAGTGACAAGGTATAACAATGAAACAAGTTTGCGTATAACATGTTAATTTGCCTAAACATTATTAAATTATTTATACCAATTTAAAGATCTGTAGTTCGAATTTGATCATTAGAACTGATTGATTTATTATAATAATCATACCATTTATTATTTTTCTGAAATTTATATGGATCATAAACACAAGGAATTTTAATATCAGATCCTTCTGTTTCCATTAATAATTTTACCCAAGTTTTTGAATAAGGAATTTGATTATTAATTTCCTTACTAGGTTTATATGATTCTAAAACAAGTATAGTTCTATCATAAACATTAATAATAGAATCATTTAATTTTTTAGTTTGAATACAACATAAATAATTATCTACCTTTAGAATTTTCATTCTTTTTAATTTTCAAAAATGAAACAACTTTTATCTTTTTCTTTGAGGTAGAATTCAAATGTTCAAAATTATCAACATTTAATATATCAGTATCTTTGAGCCATTCTACCCTTTCCAAGCTGAGGGATACTGCCTGCTAACCCTACTACCAACTATGGGCAAGGTGCTAGAGCGCATCATAGCGGAAGAGATACGTGAGCACCTTGATGTACATATGCCACTCAGTGATAGACAGTATAGCTTCAGGAGAAACCGTAGCTGCAAGGAGGTGGTCAACAAAGCAGTTTGCCATATGCGAAGGCTCTTCGACAAATTCCAGATAGTCGCCATCGTCTCACTGGAGATCAAAGGTGCCTTCAACCATGCTTGACAGTCCAACATACTCCAGCAACTTCAATATTGCCAAACACCACATTGGATTCTCCGAATTCTGCGCACTTACTTCTGCAACAGAAAGGTCACACTGGATGACCTATGGAAAGAATTGTTGCGCGGATGCCCACAGGGGTTGGTTCTCAGTCTGCTCATGTGACTAGTCCTATTTGACCAGATCCTCGACAGCACGATGCAGGATTGGGTCATCAATCAACTTTTCGCAGACGACATGCTGGTTATAGTCGTGGCCAACCGCACCAATGATCTGGGAGCTTGAGTGCGGATGATCACAGACGCCGTCATCCAATTCCTGAACACCGACATTCCACCTTGCCACTCCGTGAACCTAGCAGAAAAGTTGGCACGAGTCCCCCTACAGAAAATGGACCTAAGAGTCATCCCTGACTTGCTTGTCCGGATGGTACACAACCTTTCACTGGACTTCTGGCTAAGTCATTCTCTCAGTAGGCACGGATGCTTCCACCATTACCTGTTCATCTGACACAAGATTTCCTGTGAACTTTGCCCAACCTGCAAGGTTAAAATGCCCACCACGTCATTACCACCTGCCCTCGTTTCGCGAAAGATCGACCGAAGGGACAGCTGAACACTTGGAGGAGAGGTTGCGAGCTGGTTTCCCGGCTTGTTGCCTCTGACCCCTCTCCAATGCCAGCCATTGTTTCAACGTCCACTGGCAAGTTCTGCTGGCAAACCCTGTGGGGGGGGGTGTACTGACCATGCATCGAGCTACCAGCTAGGACCCCAGGCCACAGGCCACCCAATGAAAGTTGAGATGAACCGTTGGATGCATGAAGAAGCCAGAAGAGGCGCATCCCATTGTAAACCAGCCACACCAACTTATAACGCAGATTGGGCTCATGAAGCACAAGCGTGCCCTTGTTATGGACCATCGTGATCCTGACAAGGCAATGGAACGAAGATGAGCTTGAGCTCAAGCAGCTGGAAGAGGCGCTCCAACACCTCAACTGACCGCCGGAACTAGTTGTTAATTAGGATAACTAGCTCTAAGTAGTGGTTAAGATGTAACATCCCTAACTATATCTACCAAATACTATTTTGTGTAACTAGGTTAGTCGCGTTACCCGTATACATTTAGCACTCACTGTAGTTAATTAGGGACTACTTTTCTGTAATTAACTATAGAGTGAGGGTACTGCCCTCATAAACAGTGATGTACGGCCACCCAAGGTTTTCCACTATCAAGGCGGGTAGCGGTTTTTAGCTCAGGGTGCCCCGCGCGTTATGCTAATTAGCTTAGTTTAATACTAGTCATAATTACCAAAAATCAGTATTAGAATAGTATAGACCGCACGGCTCCTTATAAGCCACTAGGCATAGAACTGCTGTGGGTAAGCTGTAGTAGTATAATTACTAATACACTTATCCTTAAGGTTGTTAATATTACTATCCTAATAAAATTGCCTTATTGGCAAAAGTCCAGAATGGGGTCCGCCAAAAAAAAAAAAAAAAAAGTTGGGTTAGGTTAGCCTATAAGGTGATATACTGTATATATTCTACCTAGCCAATGGAGCGGGGGGAGGGGTGTAATGATGACACCCCCTCCGAAATTTTTTACATATACAAATACATTGTGAATGAATAGTTTTTCTCTATACGTAGACTATAAAAAAAGATAATCGCATTAGCGGTTTATTATTTATTTCTGGCTAATGGACTAAATAATAATTATTTTTGTGGAAATTCTGGTAACAAAAATGAAAAAAAAATGTATTCTGATATTAACTTGATTGGTTGACATCTCTACGTCTTTAAAATAGAAAAAAAAGGAATTCTTGTCTTTGCATTGATGTCGTATCCTTTTTTTTTTTGTGTTGTGCTAGATCTAGAAGTGTATTGTTCTGTGTTGAACGAATCGTTTTAAGAAGGTATGCAGATTAAGATAAAAGAACAAGTGCTTTTTTTTTAGGGCGACTTATAGTGGGTTATGTTGTTATTAAATACAATGATCCTCACTCTGAACAACAGTGGTCTGTTTATATAAATAAAGATAGACCACGCAGAATGAGTTTATTTAAAATATTTCATAAAGATCACTTTCAAAAAAAACATGAAAGTAACATTAAGATTATGAGATTCACCGATACCGATACAATAGGTAATCCAGATACCAGAAAAAATGTAGCATCTGTAATTCTGTAATAATACTAATTGAATACAAGAGAAATACAGCATGCTGTAATGTTACATTAGGGTTATTTACACACCGTAAGCAATACGATACATATTATTTTTTTGATTAATGGTTTAGAGGTTCAAACTGTTAATTTCAATAGCTCTTCGATATTTTTCTAGTAACCTTGGACTTGATCAGGAGGTCGTTTAAAGGGTAAACTACCATTAAAAACGTCATCTCCGTCTGGAGTACGTCTGCGTTTTTCAACTTTTAACTTTTTATTTTTTTTCTGATTGATGTTTAACAACAAGTAAGTAAGCAAGTATAAAATTCGTTCGAGATATTTTTTTTCAGTAATGACTCACTGAATGAGTTTATTTGTTTTCGTTAATATAGAAGCTATTATATAAGAGTTCAGAAGATCTTGACGTCATCGTCATACTTAAAAATCGAATGAAAAAAAAAGAGGAGGATTTTCAATCTCTGAAGTGCCAATTTAGTGAAAGGAGATAACTGTACGTAAGTAATCAAGTACCTAAACCTATAGCTACCTACCTAGGTATTCTTGGGTGTTTTATTACTCAATTTACGTTGAAACTTTTAAACCAACCTAGATTGATAATAATTTTAATTTAGCCTCTACAAGTACAAGGTATCTGAGATGAATTTGAATATTAACCTGTTGTTACTGGGGAATTCCTTGCTGTGGTAAAACAATAATTTACCAGAAAAAGATATAATCAGAATACCATGCAACGGGCTAGGAGAGAGTATTATTTATTTAGAATCGGACTTACTTCATTATGGTCGGCTTTAAAGAACGACACCTCATTAATAGAGCAGATTATTTTAATCTTGAATAAATATATAAGTATTATCGCTTGATTAAAATTAATAGCTTGTAAAGTAATATGCATTAGCTTATTAGTTGCTCGCATTAGAAGTATCAAATTACATAGAAATATTTCCAGAACTGATCTCCGCACCTTTGTGATATAGTCGCGAAGAAAAATATTTGTGATCTGAATGTTGAAAGCAATTTTATGATTGATTTCTGTTCTCAAACGGCCAAACATTAAATTCATCTCGGGTGCGTATTTTTTCGAACCCTCCTCACTGCTGGATCCACTCTCCTTTTGTGAAAAACGTCCATATTCCCTCATATTTTGCCCGTATTGAAAAATTTCTCAAATAAAATTTTTAGCTGGAAGTATTAGGAATATTTTGAGTTATGTGAAACATTTCGATCAGACCAATCCCCCGCCACTTATTTCACAAAATGTCCATTAAAAATATGCCAAAATTGGATTATTTTCATTTCAGATAAAAATTAACTGACATACGACGATTCTCAACGGAATAAAAATTATTCAGAACCACGAAGAGAATATATACACTCGAAATTTAGCAGCTTTCAACCCCCATTCACATGATTAACCCCCTTCATCACGAATGCTGGTAGATTAGTAGCCAGTGTATTTCAAACAAGAACCCGCAGTTGGTAATATAATTATGAAATTTAATATTACTAATGAGGGAGATGTATAAAAATTTTCTACATCCAGAGGTATTCAATATCTCCCATAGGACGGATGGGGAATAGAACTTTAAGGTACCAGCCCCTTCGGATTCCCATTTTGAAGTAATTTTCACGCTTTTTGCGTCGATTTCATATAAACCTATGTCGTAGGACCCGAATTTAAGATCCGACAATGAGCAGTGTCCTAGATTCGAAATTGAAAGACTTCGTCTCGTGGTGTTTTTTTTTTGGAGAAAATGAATGTATAATGCGACTGATTCCTAATCTGGAATGTATTATTTTAACAAAAATAAGCTAAATTGCCATTTTTTCTAACCTCCCCCCCCCAAGGATTTACCCCTTTCTTAGAAATGCACGTATCTCCCCTTCTATTGGTTCTACAAAAAAAACGTCCGAGTAAAAGTTTCTTCTTGGAAGATTTTCTACATTTTTGGTTATTACAAAAATTACATTTGGACCAACTTTCGCGCCCCAAATCTCAAAAATGTATTCATCAAAATGCTCAAAATCGAGTCATTCTCATGTACAATAAAAAATATCAAAACAGAACAAAACTAGTAATCACAAAAAGTATTTTGAATAAAATTTTACATCTGATATTTTAACCGCAATACCCCCCCCCCGCAACCCCTCTTCACCACCCAAAGTTCAAAATAAATGATTCGTCCTTGTCCGAAGATTAAAAAATTTCATCACGAAACATACTTAGTTGGGGTTCTTTAGAAATATTTTCAGTACAAGAACCACTTCTCATCTCAACCTCCTTCACCTGTCGAGTCCCATTTTTCATATTTTGAAAAAAATTAAAAACTGAAACAACATTCATTTATAAAAAAGGTGTTCATGAATACCCCCCACTTCATACGATAATTTGACATAAATTTTGAATTTTCGATTATTTGTTTGATTTTTTTTCTGAGTTATGATTTAACTCAGCACTTGAGAATTGAAAAAAATTACATTTTAAAAATTTGAATAAAATGAATGTGATGAAAAGGTGGTTTTTGCGTTTGAAAATATTTTTGAAGAGGCCCCCCCCCCCGCATGTTTCATCATGGTGAAATTTTTCAATCTGCAGACAGAGTCGAATCACTTATTTTGAACTTTGATATGGTGAGGAGTGGTAGCCGGGTGGGGGGGGAGATAGGACTATTGCGGTTAATATGTTGAATTTAAAATTTTATTCTAAATTTTTTTTTATAATTACTAGTTTTGAGCTATGTTTGATGTTTTTTTATAATAAACGAGAATAACTTGATTTTGAGCATTTCGATAAATATATTATTGAGATTTGGGGCGTAAAGGATGCTTCAAATGTAATTTTTGTAATAACCAAAAATGTAGAAAATCTTCCAAGAAGAAACTTTTACTTGAATATTTTTTTTGTAGAACCGATAGAACCGGAAATACGTTTATTTCTAAGAAAGGGGGGCTGGAAAGTAGGAGGTGTAGGAGCTAGAAAATTCGATTGTACTATTGGTTAAAGTTTAAGCAGCTGAAAAAAAGTATGAAAAAAAATTTTCGAATCGTGTTTCCATAAGATTTTTCAAGCATACTTTATTACTCACAGCGCTCAAACTCATATACAGGTAAAACTAGCTACTTAGCTATACTTACTCACTATACTGGTACCTCTATGGTAATGATATTCAACTTTAGAATTTTTAAAAGTAAAAATAGGTACAATAAAAGATTAACACGATAAGTAATTTTTAAGACGTTTGAATGACTTTATGCTGCCGTAAGCATGATCAGAAATCACGCTTCTTCCTACATACTTTATATTAATGGTGGTCTTGATATGTCATTCACCATATAATTATATTATAATTTGATAAATTGACTGGTTTGCAAGTACATTCGTATCGTATACGCGTACTTAGCATTCAGTAAATTGATAGGCAAGACACCTGCGATATTTCGTGATATCTACTTCGTATTATACCAACAGATACCTACCTACCTATATACGATCACGATTTTAGGGTTTGTATACCTTCACATAAATTTTCTCTTTCTAAAAATACAAATAAAATAGTAAAAAAAAAAATCATAAACGACATTGAATCAGGTCGAAACCCTATATTACGTACTATAGATACAGGTATAGTACTAGATTCCAGTGTACTTATGTTAGCTGTATTCCGAAATCTGGTATTTCCTTCCCTCTTACTGTGTTCAGACCACAGCTCATTAGACAGGTACTGTGAATCTGTTTAAAGAATTGGTAATAAAAAGTATATTTATATATGTGTACACAAACCGCAGAATTAATTTTGAACGGCGTATTTTTATATGTTTATTCATTTTACACGTGATTCGTCATTTGTAATTAATGCACCGTTTTCAATATAAACCGCAATTTGCTATTTAGCAATGAACGAATATGGGATGTTTTGAGTAAAATTTAAATTCGAATATGTTTTTTATTTAAATTTTTTATTTTGTACAAGTACGTTTTTGATTTTTTTTTTAAATCACAAATTATGAAATCCATCAGAAATGGATTCATTACGTAAAGTTATGTATAGTGGAAAATTTTGCGTTAAGTGTTGCTTTTTTTTTTTTTGAAATTCAACGTCTGATATGAAATCAGTCACGATCTAGACTACTTCGGTAAATGTTCTATAAATAGTAATTTAATCCATGGGTATTATACGTGAAAGAGCTTTCGAAGGTGTTATTAAACAATAAACACCAGTTGACTCGACATTCGACAAGGTATTTTTACTTTTATTCGTTTATTTGAAAACAGCTATTAGCTGAATCAGTAAGGATACTGAGTGTTTAATTTTTTTGCTAACACGAATAGCAAACTCCCACTAAATTAAAAAAAAATATATGATAATCCTTTCCAAAAACTTTACACAGTTTTCACTTATATGATTTCAAATATTCCTTTCGCTTTCACGAAAAAATAGCTGTTGGAAATTTATCCTTCGCCACATTGTCTACTACAAATGAGTGGCATAAAGCATTTTCGAGAGTACAGTGTGTATTTTTTGTGGTTTCAACTCGTAACCTTTCTGTATGCTTCTACACAGGTTCAAAAAGAAAACAAATTTTGTCTTTTTTCTCCAATCGCTCGAGCAACAACACTACAGAACTTCATTGTCAAACAATGAAGTGATTTTTTTGGAATTTACAACGGCATTTAAATGATCATTTGTTAGGCTTTTATAATTTCAATCACAGGCTGAAATAACGGCTCTAACAAAAAATTTAGGTACTCTTCTATTTCAGAGAAAAATTCTAGATCATAGATGTGCAACATATCCATAGTAATATTTTAACGTTAAGTTCGAATCGGAGCGAGTTTTGCATCAAAAACTTGAAATTAAAAACGTTTACGCTTCTCAAATTTGTTTCTATTTTAAATTTTTCAACTTTAAAAATTTTTTTTTTCTATTCCTTCCATTTTTTATTTTTTTTACATCAAAAAATGTTTTTTATTATTTCAACTTTTTTCAATTTTCAATTTTTTGAATTATACATATCCATGTTGAGATTTTAACATCAAGTCCAAAAATCATCCATATTCATCTTTCATCGCTAGTTTTATTTTAAAATTAATTTTTTTATTTTTCAAATTTTGTTATTTTTTAATTTGTAATTTTTTCTATTTTTTTTACTATTCAGTTTTTTCATCATTTTTATTTTAACTTTTATCAATTTACAATTTTTAAATTGGACATATCCATGTTAAGATTTTAACATCGAGTCCAAGAATCATCCATACTCATCTTTTAAGGCTAGTTTTATTTTTAAATTTATTTTTATTTTTTTTATTTTTCAAATTTTGTTATTTTTTAATTTTTAATTTATAATTTTTTTTACTATTGAATTTGTTTACTTTTTCATTTTTTAATCAGTTTTATTTTAACTTTTATCAATTTACAATTTTTAAATTGGACATATCCATGTCAACATTTTAACATCAAGTCCAAAAATCATTCATAGGCCTACTCATCTTTTAACGCTAGTTTCATTTAAAAAATTTATTTATTTATTTATTTTTTCTTTTTCAATTTATTTATTATTTTTATTTCAACTTTCATCAATTTACAACTATTGAATTGGACATATCCATGATAACATTTCGATATAAAGTCGAAAAATCATCCAAATCCGAAGCAGTGTTCCCAACCTTGAATTTTAACGCCAAATTCCCATTTTCAACACTGAAATTTTTTATTATTTTTTAAAAATAAAATTCCATTCTTCGGAATTATTGGGGAAATTTCACCCCTACCCTTGAAAAATTTTTCAAGAAAAGCCAAGTTAAAAAGATGAAACTTTTGACTTCCTTCCCAATACCACAATTTTTAATTCAATCCACACCTCTACAAAATAGTAAATCATCAAAATTCAAAGAAATACCGAGATCTGGAGGCTTTGGATCATAGTGAGATCTGAAAACATGAAAATTAGTTTTCCAAAGCTCCAAGAGCATCAGTGAACTGAAAAATTGTAATTTTTCTAATTTTACATTTGTAAAATGTTAATTTTTAGATTATGACAGGAATGGTATTAGGGCTGGCGGGCAGTTTCTGAAAACGTTACGTTTTTGATGTAAATTTTTTGCCAATCACAATAATTTTTTCGCGAAATTTCTTCAATGATTCCGAAGAATGGAATTTTATTTAAAAAAAAACAATATAAAATTTCAGAGTTGAAAATGGGAATTTGGCGTTAAAATTCAAGGTTGGGAACACTGCTTCGGATTTGGATGATTTTTCGACTCATGTTAAAATATTAACATGGATATGTTCAATTTAAAAATTGGCAATTGATAAAAGTTAAAATAAAAATCATAAAAAAATTGAAAAAATTAAAAATTAAAAAATAACAAAATTTAAAAAATAAAAATAATTAAATAAAACTAGCGTTAAAAGATGAGTATGGGTGATTCTTGGACTTGATGTTAAAATCTGAACATAAATATGTCCAATTTAAAAATTGTAAATTGATAAGAGTTAAAATAAAAATTATGAAAAAATAAAAAAATAAAAAATTTGAAAAAAAATTTTTTTACTAAAACTAACATGAAAAGATGAGTATGGATGATTTTTGGACTTGATGTTAAAATGTTGGCACACATCGCCTTTCTTTTCATATATAAGACGAAAGTACTAAAGCCCCCTCCGCAAAAGTAAGTTTCGGTTCTATCTCCAATTATGGCTTTATTTTTGGTATTTTGCAAAATTTTTACACTCGTTTCACTCCATCTATATTTCAATTTACAAGAATAAATGTAGTGAATTTTTCTACTCTATATGACCAAAAAGGAAGGAAATTCACGATAGAATTTAATTTAATTGTTTTAAGTACTTTTTTTCACGGAATAGCGCAGATAGACGTCGGGTTCCCAGAATTTCGATCACTTCTTTCAACTAATTGGATATATTTAGAAATGTGGCCATTTTCTATTACGCTCCGAGTAGGTACGATTTTGTTCTCTTGCATAGAGATACATAATACGTCGACGTATTATGTCTTGGCATGACAAAAAAATTGGGTACAAACGATTCATGTATCAATTACGTTTTTATATAAAACTTCTCAATCAATATCTATCTACTCAGTTCGTAAGAATTCAGACAGAAGTAAATTCATCTTTAATTTATCTTACGTCATTGGCAGACGAGAAGACGATATCATTAACCTTGTGACAACCCCTTATTACCATCTTTCAATCACCGATAATCGATTACAAATTGAAGAACAGCCCAACGTAGGCAATTTAATGTCGGCGGACCGCAAAAACGAGAATTAAGTGTATTAATAAATGTGCCAAAACATACAATTTTCTTTCCGACATGTCTCGTTAGCTATTGAAGACTAAGTGAATATGACGCAAAATGATCATAAATTAAACAACGCACTATACGTATAGGCTGTGTAATGTAAGTTGTACGCACAATGTACACTACGTCATATTTGGGCGAGTAGAAATCGAAATTTGCCAACTGGTGTTGTTTTGGCAATTTTATAACTTTCTATTTTTCATCTATTCTCTATGCAGGAAATGAACAAACACAACACATTATATTCGCCGTTTAAAATACTCGTTGTATAATCGCGATGTATACAAGACGGAAATATTGTCGTGAAAATTTTCAAATCTGTCAAGGGCATCGAATATAGGCCTATATATAAAGTAACATAAATTATGTAGACTTCTAAAAAATATACTAAAAAAAAAAACACGCGAAAGCTTCTACTGCCATACACGAGGCAATTTAAAAAAATATATTTTTCTTTAATAAAAATCAAAATTTGTATTTCAACTAATTGAGCCAACAAAAAAAAAAAAAAAAAAAAAAAAAAAATGCTAAAAATATGATACACGAATACCTAAAGTATAGCTACTTTTCAAAAGGATAAATTTTGTGTGAATTCGTCGCAGGCGTCGTTTTTATAAAAATATACGACGTTATTATAACGAATTAAGGGTCGAAGATTATCCAGCAGAAAAGAATTGTGCAATAACGAGAATATGATGTAGGAGTTAGATCGACAAATTGAGGTTGATTTACAAAATCGTCTACGTCACAAGTGAACACAACAAAAAAACTTAATAACCTCCTTTATTGACGAGTCTACTCAGCAGGTAGTCTGTAATTTGATAAATAAGATATTTTCTCGAGTCGAACGTTATTTTAGATGATTCGCTAGTACCTACGATTGTGACATTCGTGACAGCCTTTCTTTCACATCTTCAACATCAATCAAAAAATCTCAAAGGTAAGATTTTGCCATGTATTTGCACTTTTTTTTCTTTCTTAATTTCTTCTAATTCGAAGATCACCGATTGAATGCTACATCATCTATATTTAAGTTTAACACACCTGGCTTTGGCTTTAATTCAAAAAAAAAAAAAAAAAAAAAAAAAAAAACTCGTAAATTTATGTACTTACACGTGTTACAAAATCTAGAACAAATTTCAAGTTGGTACATTGTGTGATGAAAATTTACATGGCAAGTTTTACAACAAGCCACTGGACCAATTTCAAAACGAGAATTTGCTTGTTTAAGTAATTATTTTTCTAGTGATACTTCAGCTTTTTACAATATACAACGAACAGCAGAACACGACTATCATTAATTTGGCACTACGTTTGAATTATTCAAAGTACGTGGTTCGATAAGAAAAATCGTTTGAGTAAAATTTAAATTTTATTAGAAGATCTTGCATTTAGCAGATGTGCATCGCGATGCTTAGTACAAAGCACAGATAACCGCGAACTATTACTTTCTTCTGCGCTCCAATAAGATGTATGGAATATGGAAGACTCGTGTACCAAGTAAAATTTTATATCTTGCTGCGAACAAGCTCGCAAGTTAATTGAAACAACTCGCTCGTTAATAATTTTTTTTTTTTTTAGTTTATTTTTTTAAGACCAAATGACAACGGGATAGAATAAAATTTTGTACAGATTATTACACATAAAAACAGCAATTGAGCTGCGTATTTTCCGATGCTGTTATTTTTTTTAATGAAAAATTTTTACATTTTCAACATACCTGATTTTTGACTTTAAACAACACCGAAGCATATATTTTTTAATTTTTTTTTGTCTAATTCAAAAGTATTCTAAAATTAATCTCATAAGTTTGACAAGTTCATAAAAAGCAAATATTAATTTTTTTCATAGTTTCGTGCTAAAAGTAGCATTTAAAATGAAAAATTTCTATATCCATAATCATCGATGTATCGCAATTTTCATTCTCTAATGGGCTTTTTTCTCCAAGAATTCTTCTTCACATGCCTAAAGAGAACCAGAGCAGTATACAGATACACTTATTGAAAAACTGCGCCATATCTGCAAAAAGTTTATCTCAGCAATAGAGTTTTTTTTTTTCATTCTCAGACACAAGGAAGTATTCTAAATTAAGACTAAAAAAATACTGAAAGTACTGGAAACTGCTTACATACGCAATCAAGGTGTGTTTATGGCGTCTTTTTTATAAAAACAATTTTTTTTCTGTTCTGAAAGCGATACAAAAATATATTGGAAATTTTTCTAATAAGGGATGCAAAGTGTTGACTGTGCCCTGGGATATCACAATATTTTGCCATTTTTTTTTGCAAAGTTGAAAAAAAGAAGCTCGAAAAGTAGTGAAATTACATCAAAAGAACACTGTACAAATTTAATGTCACTGATTTAATTCCAGAATTTCCTTATTCGTATTTTGCTTCAACGTTTCAAAATTTTCAAATTTCTAAACAGGAAAAATTTTTTTTTTCTCAAATTGGATTTTTTTATAAGTTGTTATAATTCTGCTCCAAATGATCGTTAACGTCAAGTTTTTTTCAGATAATTGCAAGATTTTTCACATTGTAAATGTATTTAATTGTACAGGCCCTATTCATTGCCCTCTTTGAGATGTAACTTTGTGCCAAAGAACAAAAAATTCCATTCGTTTTCGTTGAAATTAAAAATGATTGAAAATAATGCAATAAAATCACTATAAAACTCCGAAAGAGAGGGAGTGGGGGTGGGGGTCAAAATTTTTTCCAGATTTTTTTCACGTTAAGGTGCACTATCCGGGAGCATTACATCGAAAATTGGGGCTGGGGTCAAAATCAACCTCTGCTCGGCTTCACCCTTTTAAACAATTTTTTGAAAATTCGTAAAAAATCGAAAAAAGCACTTCGAAAGCTGAAATTTTGGCTACAACTTTTTCTTATAATGTACTTTCAATAGTCGAAGTTTGAGCTTAGGTTTCGACCCGACATGTTCGGGTGAACTTTTGTATTTTGCTTTTTAAGTACCCATGCTTAATCTGAAGTCGAAATTTCAAAAATTCCACAATATTAAGAAAATGAAAACAAATGCTTGCAATAAGGCTCCTTGCTCGTCGATAAGTCACTAGTTAGTTGTGTATTGATAAAAATATAATTTTTAGCCCTTTCTCAAAAATTTCAATTTTTCCAAAAATTTTCAAAAAATTGTAAAAAATTGAAACATTTACTTCGGTAGTTAAAATTTTGGTTATAGGCTTCTTTCATGGTGTTTTTTCGATGGCCAAATTTTGGAGGAGGTTTCGACTTGAAATTTTCGTGTGCCCTGTTCCCTCTTGCTCCCCCTCTCCGTTGAGGCTGTAAAAATTAAAAATTGCTAATATCTATCCTATATTGTTCCAATATTAAAAACCAAAACCTTAAAAATCCTTCAAGCTGTTAGTTTCTTTATTTGGTCTTTTTTCCCAGTATAAAACACTAGAAATTCAAAAAATATGCTAAAATTAAACACTTCTGTACGGTTTTTTGAAATTTTTAACCCTTGCGTAATCGAGTTTACCAAAAATGAATACCTTAAGTAAATCTACGTTAAAAAACACATTTTTGGGATATTTTTAAAGAGCGGTTGAACTTCGCTATCAGGGCTTTTTTGGCGGTTGAAAATTTCAAATGGCTAAAACCATGGGAAGCAGTGCACCAAAATTTATAAAAAAATTATAGCAAATACACCTCTATGAGATGTAACTTTTTGCCAATCAACAGAAAATTCCATTCGCTTTCATTGAAATTAAAAACTATTGAAAATAATGCAATACAATGACCATAACTCCGAACGAGAGACGGGCTGATGGATCAAGATTTTTTCTAGAATTTTTTTACATCAAGGTACACCCGTCTGGGGGGGCATTAGATCAAAAATCGGGGCTGGGACCAAAATCACCCCTTACCATGTAATGCTGCCACCATCATTCGTACGTAGGGAAATACTTGAAAGATTCGCCAAAATTCGAAAAATCAATTTCGACAGATTCTTGTGCCTGACGGTACACACACACTTCCTTCGTTAATATGTACCTGTTCCTGCCCCTTCGCCACATTCAAGGAGAAATTACTCAAGAACAAAATTTTCCGATCATAATATATCTAACAAGTCGACGCTCGATGTCAAAACAATACGTTTTCTATTTTTCATGCATTTTCTCAAGTCGGAACAAAATTACATCTGCGATCAAACAGGAAATTAAACGAAAGTAGCTCGAGGCTCTAAACCAGGACCACTTGTAATAATTCTCATATACCTATCTATCTTCTTACATTTTAACATAAATACATACAACTGGTATCTTCCTGACACGATTTATAGTACGATACCAATAAATACCTATAGCTTTAGCTACTCTCGAAATAAGAGTATTTACAAGAATTCCACATCAAGATGCTAAAAAGCTCGAGATTATTCATAAATTAACACTTTCAGTTGATCTTGTATATGTTCGTTATGTATGGTGCGGATGGGATAAGGGGCAATTATAGCCTTGTTAAGAAGAGTTTAAACAACGACTTATCGAGAAATTCCAAATCCGTAGCGTGGCATAATTTGGAGAAATTAGGTGCACCTTTACCACAGAGCTGTACAATGTAGATACATCGTGGTATACACAAATTAGAAAAAAATATGCAGCTAACGAAGGTTCGTGTTTTCCAAAACCAACTATACCAGATCCACTGACAACTAAACACATAAACCTACGGTTCTTTTTAAAAAGACAATAAAACAAACGTGCAGCAGCGAATTGTATTCGTGTATTCTAGGAATTCAAAGCTAAAATATACCTATACCTATACCTATGGCAGACGAACCGCGAAATTAATCATTTTACATATAATAATGGTATTTCCAAGAATATCCACAATATTCCTCGTGGGTATTCCATCACTTGGATTAGATTGGTGGGAATATATTTAGGTTTAGTAGGTATAATATAATATTTTACAATGTTATAAACAATTCGATAATAGTGGCGAACCTTTAGAAGTTTCTAGATTTTCATTCGGCTTCTAGCTGAGATTTTATAACGTAGAGAGCTGGCTGCTGTGGTACCAAACCTACGTTACGTATAAATCACGTAGTGGAAAATACAGATAATTGTGCAGAACCATGGGCAATAAATACCGGTAATTGTCGATTATAACGAAATTTCCATCACGAGCTGTCAAAATTTTTAATCGAGTACCTCTACCTACCACTGTACCATTAACCAAACATATGCACCGCGTGCAATTTCCTATTATTCTATCCAAGGTCGTAAAA
Organism: Ferrisia virgata; assembly: GCA_900060175.1. Taxonomy (NCBI): domain Eukaryota; kingdom Metazoa; phylum Arthropoda; class Insecta; order Hemiptera; family Pseudococcidae; genus Ferrisia; species Ferrisia virgata. The sequence continues at coordinate 9,975 of FIZR01001268.1, read as the reverse complement.
AACTCGGGAGGAAAATTTTTCATTCGGCACGAATTTGTCTAGACTGAATGTTAATTACCCTCGCTAAGATGGGTACCTCTACCTACAGAAATCTGCTAGATGTATTAGCTGTGGTGGAAATAAAAATAAAAATGACATAATGTGCCAATTGATTTTCATAGCTTTTAATATTCTCGCCAGGATTCAAGTTCGTTATCGTGTTTATCGTATACGTGTTTATTTTTCAACTGTATACATACGTACAGTTTGATGGTAATTATTATGCAGTGATGAATTTTTTTTTCTCATTTTCACTTGTATCGATAGTCTCACAGTTCGGATATAAACAGTTGAGTTAAATTTGGCGATTAAGTAAACCGAAAAAAAAATAATAATAAAAAAATAGTGTCAACAGATGATTACGTAGGTATACGTAATGTATACGCGTACAACAGATGCAGGATATGATTGTCAAGGTTCGGGTACTTAATCGTATTAATCCAGTATCTGTTCTACATCCTTTTCTAATTTTATACATTTTCTCATCCTATACGACAGCATGAGCCAGAAAGGTTATATTTTTTTCTTAAATGTTGTATTTTTCTAGTAAAAACATCTAAACGCGTAGGTCAGGTATATACATACTCGAATTTTATATTTTATACCAACAGCTTTATCAGCCTGATTTTCTATATCATATGTTCAATGAAAACTAGAGTGAATGAGGACGAGGAAGTATCAACAAAATTCGTTTAGGGGTTCTACAAAACCATTCAACCATTTTTGGTGATGTCAAATATTCATTTATCTTTTCTCCCTTGGAAGACTAAAATCATTTACACAGCTCGATATAGACCAAAATTCCTTAAAATTCGACCAGAAATTCAGAATGTAGGTAGATTAAATATATGTAAAATTCGATCATGTTCAAATCGGGGGAGGGGGAGGAGAGGGGATGCTACGGAACAAAAATGAAAAAAATGATGCTTTTTGGGCCAGGTCAGAATGGAGGTAGATTAAATATATGTAAAATTCGATCATGTTCAAATCTGGGGGGGGGGGGATGCTAAGGAACAAAAATGGAAAAAATGTTGCTTTTTGAGCCAATCGATAGAGAATCTAAAATTGTACAACATATCCAAAAATAAGCCTCCTAAGTCAATAAGGAAGAGAGCTAGGGAAGGGGTTCCACCTTTTCGACCTTGAAAAAATATTTTACTTTTATTTTTCTATTCATTTATTTTTGGTATGATTTTCTGTGTCATATTATCATATTGTCAATGAAAACGAGACTGCTATAGAGTCTATCCACCTACGGCGGATGAGGGAGGTGGAGGGGATACATCAACAATACTCGTTTTGGGGTCCTAGAAGACTATTATGACCATTTTTAGCCATGTCAGATATTTATTTTAATTGGGAGGTGGGGTGATAATACACCCCACCTCCCTCCCGAAGTAGAAAAATAATTTGCTCAGCTCAATACTGACAAAAATCTATAAAATTCGAGAAATCGGCTTCGATTGGTGGAACATTCGATATTCTAGAGTAGGGAATGACCTCTGTCCAAAATTCAGTTGGGCCCAAATTTGGGGAACGGGGTGCTGAGGGAGTAAAATCGCAAAAATTGTTCCTTTTTGAACCAATCGACAGACAATCAAAAATTGTATAACATATCCTGAAATCCGCCTCTTAGGTCAATTAGAAAGGGAGATCTGAGAATTTTTTCCTTCTTTGACCTTGACAAAAGGTTACTCTCCCCTATCATCTGTCCAAACTGAGCAAATTTGGTATGTGACCGAAGATGTACTGTTTGGGAGTTTCGAATTTTCAGACCCATTGCGCCCCCCCCCCCCCACGACAGCCCAAAAATGTGGTTTTTTGATTGATTTTACTAATTTTTTGAGCTTGTTCCTCGCATAACTCCTATCCAAATTGGGCTAGGATGTTGAAATTTGGTATGCAGATTTAGCAGAGGTCCTAAATGCGCCCTTTGGGTATCTCAAATTTTCAGCATCATTATACCACTTCAAAGTCCCAAAAATGTGGTTTTTGTTCGGGTTTTCTCATTTTTCAATTTTTTTACTCGCATAACTCCTCTCCAAATTGAGGAAAGAAGCTGAAATTTGGTACGTAAATTTAAATCGAATTTTTAGCCCCATTTTACCCCTTCTTCTCCCCTCCACCCATTGGGAAAAAAGCGTCGCGTTTCGACTCACATAATTATTATATTTCAAGACAATCAGGCTTCGCTATGCTCCCCCTGCTGCTGGGTAACTAAAATCACCGACTCAGCTCGATTCTGACCGAAATCTCTCAAATTCGATGAGTAGGCTCGGAATGGAGATGGATTAGGTACCTATGAGTGTGGATAGTCTCGGATCAAAATTTGATCATGTCCAAATCTGGGTGAAGGGGTGTTAAGGGACGAAAATCGAAAAAATAGTTGTTTTCTAAGCCTATCGATAGAGAATCTAAAATTGTGTTACACACACAAAAACGAGTCTTTTAGGTTAATTAGGAGGAGAAATAGGTCGATTTTTTCCCATTTTGACCTTGAAAAAAATGAAATTTCTCATCTATCCTGTCTCCAAATAGAGCTGCAGGATTGAAATTTTCTGTGTAAATTTAGTAGAAGTTTCAAATGTGTTTTTCAAGGGCAATTTTTCTTATTTTTGGAGTTGGTCGTTCTCACATCTTCCCTCGTAATTGAGCTAAGAAGTTGAAATTTTGGAATACGGATTTAGTAATATTCTAAATGCTTCTTTTGAAGGTTTCAACTCTTCACTCCAATACCTACTATAGTCAGTTTTATTCAACTTCACACTTGGAAAAAAGTAAATAAATAGTAGTTAGTCGATAGGATATCTTAATTTAGTCTTTTTCAGCCATATTATTTGGCTAATAAGCATTTGTTTACTTTTTTCCAAGGGAACCCAATTCGATGTTTTTTTGTTTTTTTAATTCAGTAGCTTTTCGACTAGTCTCATAATGTCTGCTCGATATCAAACGAAATCTGAAATTAGTAATACATAAGTTACTAAATCATAACAAGTACTTGACAAAACACCGACGAAATCATGGCAAAGGTTAACGTATGCAATAACCTTTTGACCTGAGAATGCTGTAAAGAGACTCTTAAAAATATGTATCGCGAAGCTATATCTTAATTAGAGCTTTGATAACAACAAAACTTCTACTATGTGGAAATAAAAAACAAATTATGGAAATTTTCACCAAAACAAACATTATCACTATTTATTTGAAAGTGAAATGAATTAGCTGCGTTGTAAGACGTCTATTCAATGCAGTATGCATATTACGTTTACTTTAAATCCCACCATCGTACATATTTTCAATGCAATCAATATTTGGTCTATTAGAAAATCGATTAAAAATAGAAACGAATTATTTCGTACATGGCGTAATTAATCAGCGTATTTCTTTTGGAATGCTCATTTAACCAATCATACTCGTACATCAACGTCATGCTCTTGTTATTTTACTTCCGAACAAATACACTATACCCAATACGTAGAATGGTCAGTTGGCCATACGAAGAATATTGTTCCTCTTGTAAAAGTTACTTAAATTCCTGCGACCAGTCGACTGTATCGTACCGCTAATACATACAAATCATCACGAACGGCGCATCTATTTTACCAGTATCTAGACTTGAAACGAGCAAATTCAATCAAGAATTTGCTTATAACAGATCGCATTCCATCATACACTCATTCGGCTTCGGTTTGATTTGATCCCGAGAAGTAATTTGTCGCATTGTTTCATTATAGACGATGCGATCGGTGGTTGATGGTTTGATGAAAGGTCATCACATGGAAGCTGGTATGAATGGTATTTTATTTATTTATTTTTTTTTCAAGATTTAACGAAGTATACGAAGTACATGAATAGGTAAACGCACGCTGAGTGCTATAAGGAGTTAGATTTGGATATTATGTAGCTCTGGCATATGTTAGAAAATATCATTTTTTGAAAGTTCTCGCAGATTAAGAGAGGTTTTAAAAAATTTACGTTAAGAAAAAGGCCATCCTTAAAATAACATTCAAAAATTATAATAATACCGGTTGGCAAAAAATTTAAAATTGTATTTAGTCGTTAAATAAAAATTTTAAACCTATTTGATTCTCACGAGTAACCGCGAGGCTAGGTCAAATCATGCTTTTTTTCTGCCAACGTCGGGGTTACAAAAATTGCGAAATAGTCTGAACAGAATTTTTTTATTAATTTCAACCCCCAAGTCGAATATTACAACCAGCAAAACTCGCGTAAGATTAAAAATCTTTCAAAAATACGCTGTAAAAATTCATTGAAAATTTTTTATTTAGGTGGGATTGTTGCATTCCTATTCAAAATGATCATGTGAATCTTGAGGTAAACTTTCATAACAGATACAGCATTTTTCTAAAATTTTCAAAAAATATCCCTTCGAACGTTTACTCGTTATTTGTTGAACAAGCAATTAAAAAAAAATAGGCGACTGTAGTGACCATTTTTCACCAAAAAAGAAACCACAAAATTGTGGAATTTTTTCAACCCTTTGTTCTTCATCGTATTGTAAAAAAAATTACGACTATTTTAGTTAATTGATTCAAGGTGGGTGCCGGGGGGAGGGGGAAGTAACGAAGCACCCAAGAGAGAGACTACAGTTTAAGAGAGTAATAGCCCCTCTCGAGCACGAAAAAATTGAAAACTTTTTACATTTACGTCAGATCTACCATATAATTCATGCAGAACTAGTCTGTTTTTTCATAATACTTCAGAAGCTGAAACTCAAATTTTGAAAAATATCATTTTTACGGATAAACATCCAATTTTTTTAAATTTTGTCATTGTTTCGATCGGGTCAAAATCTGGCCCTGGAAGGATTCTTCACTATTGGCCTCATTTTCAATCGAAGAGAAAAAGCAAGATTTTTCAGATATTGCATTTCTGGTTAGGCCCTTCCATTGGAAAATTTTTGGGTGCCTTGAAAAAGAAAGGTATGAACGTAATTCTTCATTCGAAAAATAATTTTTTGGCATGTTTTGCCTACTTTTCGCTTTGAAGGAACCGTTTAAAAAAATTCATCTGATTTATGAGGATGGGTAGGAAAAAAGTGAGCTTTCTTGTGTATAGATTTGGGCTCTTGCTAGCCCAGCTCTATCTTTACCTGATGTTTTAAAAATTTTTTCAAATGGTACAAAATTTTACCCCCCCCTCCCCCTACATGATTTTCTAAAATTGTTCATTTTTATTTAAATATAAATTCTTCATAAATATAAAAAATTATATTCTTGTAAAATAATATTATAAAAATATTTCTTCAAATTTCTATTTTTTTTTTTTAGCTAAATATTATTACTGTATGCAAACTTGTGCGCAGAATTGTTCCAACAGAGGGATTTTAGAGTTGAATCGCTATTTTAATAAATCCAATTGAAAAGATGTATTCAAATTTTGGAAAAGAAATCATGTTTTTAATCATCAAGGACTGCATTTTTTGAGATATTTGAGTCATTTACACAATTTATTGGACTTGATAGTTTTATTTTCTGCAAAAATGTAATTTTCTTTCAATCAGGGAGGAGGAGGAGGAAGGGGGGTTCAACCTCAAACCCCTTGCGCAAGGGTCATACTGTCCGACTGCTTGCTCGAATATTTTTTGTGAATTCTTGCCAAGAAAAGGTAAAAATGTAGGTGAAAAATGGCAAATTTCAGTCTCCCATTTCATTTGAAAATCAGGCTGTATGAGGAAGGAATTTTTCTCAAGATCATAAAGATGAACGAAGTTCATATCTCCCCCTCCACCCCTTTCAGCCCCTCCTCCCATTTGCTATAGGAGAAAGTTTATTCTTGGAAACCAAATTCTGAACTAAGGTCGTTCCTACTCACCTAGCGGTGTAAATACGCGATGAGAGGGAGGTCGTGCAAGAGTTGAAACCCCTTTTTCTCAGAGCGATTTTTTTCACGTAAAAATTCATTTTTGTGCGCAAAAAAATAGTGAAATTCAGCATTTAGAGTTTAGAAATAAGTCAAAATATCCTTTTTTTGACCCATAACTCTCAAAATATTTTTTTGAGTTTCTAAAAAAAAATCCAACGAATTCCCTATCATCCCTGAAGTCGACAGTTGATACGCTATTGCCACTTGTACATATTTAAAATTATTCATTTAATTCGCCCTCATTCCAAACCTAGGACTTCTCTTTCATCATACAAATTTACAATTGGCATCCTTTTCAAATCAAACGATGAAATAATATTTCGTAAAAAATTCAATCTCACGAGGTCAGTAAAACAACGTCGTATTCTTAAGAGTACCTCCCAACATCATCCGGTCACTTCAGCCATATTTGTACGTATCGACATACTCTAAATACCGATGTAGGTGAATTAAATAAAATAAGAGGGAGTTTAAGTTTGCACCGTATCGTGTAATTTTTTCGAACAGAAAAATTCATTTCAATACGTTAAAAAATGGTAAAATTTGTCATTTAAAGCCCAAAGACGACCTAAATTGCATATTTTTTAACTCTAAATCGGTCGTTCTCAATGTTTCGTAAGATTTTGGCTCCGGTTTTGTTTTAGTTTTGATTTTTGAAGAAATTCTTGCGCGCTTTTTATCATCCCACTGCTCGTGAACGTAAATCTAGCACCATGCTTGACGTTAAAATAAATTAAATTTTGAAAGGAGAGAGAAAAACAGCTTTTGAAAAGGTTGAGAAAAATACAGATGAAACGTAGAAAGCACGAGGGACGAATAATCAGAAAATGAAATGGTTTTAAAATTTTCAGTACTTTAAAAATGAATTTTGATTTGTAGGATTTTTTCGTCAAAACCAAACCCGTATTTCGGTTTCAATTTACGTTACTTCACCTTGAACTATATTCATTTTGAAATTTAATTAATACCTCGTACAAAGGACTAAACAAAATTCGTAACGAAATTTGGACAAGATAGGTAGCAAGTTTCACTCAGAGTTTCTTTCAAAACGTCGATACTTAATAGGTTTCAATAAAATATCAAATTTTCAAAAGCGTACACAACGAATAGATTCGTGTAAGATATTAAGATTTTCCACAAAATTACGGCCTACGTTTCATTAAAATGGTATTTTCTTAAAATTGGAATCAAATTATGGAAAAGGCTCTCAAAGACTAACACAAATATAATGATACGAATGGAAACGACGACGACGCGTTCGTAATATCATGAGAATACACCTTTCGTGTTACCCAACCAATGGAATAGAACAGCATCATTACAAACTACAATACCAAGGTACGAGTAACTCAGCGTTATAAGAAATACATACAGATACATACTTTATCAAATACCATATAAGAAAGTTAACGGATTTGACGAGTAGTTATGAAATGAGTGGACATTAGACAAGTTTAATATCTTTTTTCTAATACACTTCGTACATATAGTACATGGCAAAGGATTGCAGTAGGTACTACTTGGTTACCAGGTTTAAGGACAATGTGAAATTAGCCACATACAAAAATGTGGCCGTTAAAAGGAAAATAATGGTAAATAACTTAATGGAACCTTGACCTATCTCGAACCTAATACCAATGTCAAATATACCCATAAGTTGGTAGTAGGTAGCTAGAGGTACATGTACGATTGTGTGCACCACCGGTAACTCTTCAAATCCCATTCATCCAACTATCCAGTGCTTATTTTGAAGCGTAGTTCCCATTTATTTTCAAAATTTTTAAACAATCCAGAAAAGAAGTTTTGACATGCCAAAATTCTAGAAGGTGTTTTACCAAACACACTAATACCTAACATAGTCATTTACAATGATACAGGGAACGTGGCTGCAGGGGTAGGGAGGATTTTTAGCCTCATTTCCTATGTCATAGTGTCAATAAAAACCAAGCTATTAAAGGGGGGGGGGGAGCTATCAACAAAATCCGTTTGAGTCTCGTGGAAGACAATTGCACGATTATTTTTGTCCATATCAGATATTTTATTTTTTCCCCTCAGAACTGAAAAATTATTCGCTCTGCTCGATACCTACCAAAATCGACCAAATTTGAGGAACAGGCTTCGATTTGCGAGTCATTTGATATTATGGAATGAGGATGACCTCGGTTCAAAGTCCAATTGTAGCCCAATTTGGGAGAGGGGGTGTTGAGGGGCTAAATCGCAAAAATTGTTCCGTTTTAAACCAATTGATATATGATCTACAATTATACAACATTTTGAGAAATTAGCCTCCTAGGTCAATTAAGAGGGGAGATATGAGTAGTTTTCTCCGTTTTAACTATGAAAAAGGGCTGTTACTCTCCTAGCTCCCTTACAAATTGAGCTGGGAATTTGAAATTTGGTATGTAGACGTAGTAAGGGCGATTAATGCATCTTTTGTACCAGTCCACCGTTGACCTTGACCCAGGTTGACTTTATGATTTCAAGTTGAGAAATTTTGAAGAGGTGTGACCAAAATTATTTATTAAGAAACAGCGAATATAAAAGTTAAATTTATACCGGCAATGTAAAAAATACTAGAATATTCATTTTTTCGATATTTACTGTCTTCGTGCAAAGAGTACTATTTATTTTAATTTTTTTACTATCATCACTTTCCCTGGAAACTGAAAAATAATTCAATCAAATTTGGGAAATCGGCTTCGATTGGTAGGTCATTTGATATCCTAGAGTGGGTACTTTTTGAGGTTGTGAAAGGGTGCTATGGAGCTAAAAAGTCGGAACCCTCAAAAGACATATCTAGAGCTTCAACTAAACGTACATACCAAATTTCAACTTCTTGGCTCAATTTGGTGCAGATACAAGGAAGGACCAGCACTTTTTCAAGATTAAAAGATTGGGAAACCCTTATATTTCCCCTCTTAATTGACATAAGAAGTTGATTTTTGGATATGTTATGCAACTTTGGATTCTCTATCGATTGACTCAAAAAAGAAAAATTTTTATGCTTTTGATCCCTTAGCACCCCCTCTCCCAAAATGGGGCAAAACTGAATGTTGGTCAAATTATGCCCAAATTTAGGGAAGGAGGTGCTGAGTGGTTAAAATCGCTAAAATTGTTCCTTTTTGAACCAATCAATGGATAATCTGAAGTTGTATAACATATTCAAAAATCAGCCTCCTTCATCAATTAGGAGAGAAGATCTGAGAATTTTTCTTCTACTTGACCTTTAAAAAAGGCTGTTCCTCCTCTATCATTTCTCCAAATTGAGCTAAGAAGTTGAAATTTGGTATGTAGACTTACTGGGCGGTTATAGCTGTGCTTTTCGGAAGTTTCGACTTTTAAAACCCGATGCGACCCCTTACAACCCAGAAATGGGATTTTTGGTCGTTTTTTCTTATTTTTTGAGTTTCTTTCACGCATAACTCCCCTCTTAATGGAGTTAGGAGGTTGAAATTAGGTATGTCTCTTCTGTTGGAACCCTTGAATCCTTGGTGAGCCTTTTGTGGGTTTCGACTTTTTAGCCCCATTGAACCCCTCCTATCAGCAAAGCTTTTTTTCATTTCTTATGATTGTAATATGTCACGAAAATTATACTCATTTTTTTGACCTTGTTTGTTAAAAAATTGCAAAAAAAAAAAACGCGACAAAAAGTCACATTTTCAATAATTTTTGAAAAGTTTGAAAATCTTGATGAAACCTGAAAAAAACTTGACGTTAACGATCATTTGGAGCAGAATTATAACAACATAAAAAAATCCAATTTTAGATTAAAAATATTTTTCCTGTTTAGAAATTTGAAAATTTTGAAACGTTCAGTGCAATGTGAAAATTCAAAAATTATTCCCAATATTAAGTGTCAAGCCATATGGCTTGACGATTAGGAAAATAGAGCGATTAAAAGGCAAAATTTAGTGATTTGTGGTTGGGTAACTGCAAACTTTGTTCAATTACCACGATTCTTATTTGTCAAGCTTATCATAATTCAATGTATCATAATACTTTCGTCTTGAGTAGTTATAAAATTCATTAAAAAAAAAAAATTCCTTAAAA
>FIZR01001267.1:0-15991 GCA_900060175.1 Ferrisia virgata | reverse complement strand
TTAAACCGGTGCTGATTTGTTTAATTCTAAGTGAAATACGATCTCGTTTTTTATTCCTTTTTCTTTGATGTGACTTGAGCTGTGATATTGGCTCGATTTACATTTAGTTGTGTTTGTTACTTATGCATGATGAAATTTTTACCTTATAAGCTTTGAAATTGATGTTTTGTTTCATTTTAATTAAAACGCAACATTGTTTTTTATTTCTAGTTCTTAATGCAGTTCTGAGGTTTAATATAAACTCACCACCTTTATCATTTCCCAATGTTGTAAGTAGATGATAAATGCATTATTCACCTTTCCAACGCATTAATCACATCCAAATAAAGAGTCAACAAATAATCACAATTGCTTAATTCAATAAAATGTACAACATAATATGAAATATTCAACCCAAATAGAGTAAAATTTCAAAAATTGTAGATTTCAATGATTAACTGGTAATCAACTTGGAATAACTGTAATTCAAACTATCTTTCATCATAACTTGAAACTCAAAACCTAAACTGAAATTAAAAGAACTTCAACTGATTGATAACTGGAACCTCAACCTTGCCAAAAGGTAACTGAATCATAACAATAACTTAAATAATAAGAGTTTTCCACCCCTGCAAAGGCCACCTACTGGTGGGTTAGTCACCATGATCCGCGTGTAACACCTCGAGGGTGTATTTTTAGCCATTTAAAATGTATTGAGAAAAATAGAAAAAGTGAAAATGATGGAAAGCAACGATTTCGTCGCTTTCCACTGAAATCAACATCTGTACTTGTCCAAAATTGAATTTTTGCGGCCTTTTTTTGAAAGCTCGATAGTTTTGCGACAAAATGATCATTATTCCGCACCTCCTCAAAAACCTAAGCTGAATTTTAATACATCAATCACTCTCGTACGATGTCTGAATCGTTTGTAATTTGTTCCGGGGATTACTTTCTTTTTTTTGATAGTAAAGAGTATAGAAGAGTATAGATAGTAATAGATAGATATAGAGAATATAGATTTCAGCCATTTTTGACGTATTGTCGGTAGTGTCTAGTATCTGTACACAAATGATGATAAGATTGATGTGTGTTCCGAAATACTGCGTCTTTCTAATTAGGTTTAAATTACATTAATGTTATTTCAATTTGTCAAAGAACAAACAAATAATAATTACAAACGTTTCGATATGATTTATATCAGTTAGTTATCAATGTCGTAAAGATAAACGACAAGCAAAAATTTTTACAAGTCCAAAAACTATGCCCACTTGCTTTTCATTGGCAGGCTATGTTCGAACTCTTATCGTCGACCTATGTTTAGACTCCAGACGCGAGCATAGTTTACGATCTTCAATAAGTCCAAAAACATCTCAGCTTCGATTTTAAATTGCCATCATTTTTTCGAACATTCAAAAAACCCTGGAACAAACCCTTTTGGTGTTTTTTTGCCACTCGAATTCCTACAGTTTGAAGAAATCCTCGGATTAATCTCGTTGGTATTTTTTGAAGGAAAAATTGTTTGTACTGCATAATTTTCGATTTTTGATAAGCCCCAGTTTTCGATCAGTTTTCAGATTCAATTCTTACCATCTGAAATGGTATGATTTCCTTGAGCGATTAACATGGTTAACCTTGAAGAATTTAGATTCGTTATTGATAGCATTCAAACAAATCTAAAGTGAGCTATGAGAATAAGGGAATGTTTGTGAACAAAGCACTGATACCGGAACCGAAACACCTTATATTCTGTTGAAAAACTCATCCATCCACCCATTAATTCATTCAATATTCAATACTAAACATTTTCCCATAGTATAGGAACGTAAAGAAACTTGACATTTTTAAATGAAAAAACTATATTTTTAAAAATACTAAGTAAAGTCATAAATTAACGTTTTCGCTATTCTGCTCGTTACTCTCAGAGTCTGTTGTTTTCTTTGAGCATTCTGTAATCGGACTTTCAGGTACAGGCTCACTTTTATCATCCAAACTTTGAGATAGAGGCTTTTCGTTTTGGTTGTCGCCGTTGCTCTCTTTTTTAATCTTCGGCTTTAGTTTATCATCAGATTTTGATGGTTTGGAATTTTTCTCCACTTTCTCTTCCACAGTGTTGATCAAGTCTTTTATATTTGAGAGGTATTTACTGTATGTTCGAACTTTGTTCTGAAATAAAAACTCGAAATAAATATTTACAGCATAATTAATCTATCTTGCGATCGGAAATAAATTCTTTTTGCGTTACGAACCAGTAAAGAGATTTTTTCTTTATTGACAGACATGAGCTTATCGCGACACGTTTGTAAATCTTCTGTGATGGTTTTTTCTTTTTCCTCCGATTTTTTCAATTGATCTTTCAATATATCTGAAGATGAGAAAAATTATAAATAGTAAATTAGATTTTTTCACTAAAAACATGGGATTTTATTTTTTGTAACATCTTTACCGTAGTCTTTTTTATATTTAAATAGCTGCCTTTCGATTTCTAAACGAGTAGATTCATTCTTTTTCAAAGAATTGGTAATTTTTTCAACATCTATCACAGAACCTCCAATATTCACCAACGCTAAACAGATGTAAAATGAGTGTGAACAACAAAAGCAAAGTGATGACAATTCGTTAATTATAGGAAATAACGTTTTTTTTTTTTAAATTGAGATCACTTACTGGACGATTTAGCCGGTGAATCGACATCTTTACTTTTACGCCCTCGTCGATTTGTTGTTGTTGTTTTTTGAGCCTGTTCTGTGGAATCTTCTCCTGAGAAAATTGGGAAGAATTTTTGATTTCCTGAAAAATTCATAATGTGGACGTATTCATTTTTATCGTAACGAGGTAAGTATAAAAAACAAAATTTTCCTCTCTTCCTCTTCCTACCTAAAGCTAATTCAGTGACGTTTAGGTTGACTGGGCTATGGTCATCTTCACAATCTTCTGCTTCATCAGTAAATTTTCTATAATGCACGGTTTCTCGTACCGCTCCTTTAGAGATTAATTTTTTCGCCTACGAAATTAAATAACGTAGCGTATTAAAAACTGAAAAAATTGAAGATCTATCTTCATATTACCCACATACTTGGTGACGTGAAAGTTGAAGTCCTAAAGAGAATATTATGGTTTCTAAATCTTTGTCGAATATATAACCGCAGTGAGTCCGATCGAAAAATGTGAATGATAATAATAACTGAGGATCTTTTGTTATCATTTTAACACGTTCCTTCTTTTTTGATTCTTCGCATTTACCGCCATTCTCAATTTTTAATCCATTAACTTTCGTATCAGCAGTTTCATCTTTATCGGAATTGTCTTTCTTCGCAGTTTCGTCGCCATCTTGTTTAGATTTATTTTCGTCCTTAGAATCGTCTATCTATAATATTACGACAGCCATTAAAATCAAAATTCAAAATAAAAATATAACTTATTACCGTAAAATTATGTACTTCATCTTTTCCTTCTGCGTCATTCTTATCGGATTTTGTGATTTCTTTATCTTCTTTTTTCTCCTGAAATAAAATTAAAAAAATAAGTATTATAACATTCACTTGATTAAAATTCATATGATATTCGATTTTCAACCTTTTCATCCTTTTCTTCCTTTGTTTTTTCTGGTAATTCGCAAAATTTTTTGTAAATTGAGAAACCAAAATCACGTTGCAACATTTCATGGAAAAGTTCGGCGAATAAATATAATTCGAAAGAGTGTTCCTGAAAATTATCACATTAATAGAAAGACTCGACAGAAATTCTGAGAAAAAAATTAACGATAAAATGCTTACTTTATTTTCCTTATTTCGATAATCTAATAAACTAGTCAAAGGCAATACTGCACAATCAAATTTTCCAGATTTGGCCGTTCTAGAAGGATGAACAATAATTCGTGGCGTATCTGGTAATGAATATTTTTTCTCGAGAGAAGCGCGATCCACTGGTTCGACCGTTTTAGTCTAACAAACGAGAAATAAATTTAGAAAAATGGAGAGGAAAAATTGATCATGAAAAATAATTCAACCGAATAATATAGATACTTCAATATTGTCAGTTGTATCGTCACCGATTTTTTCACCATCAACTTTTTCACCCTCTATTTCCTCTTCTTCGATTCTTTCGTCGTTAATTTTGTCGTCTTCATTTTTCTCATCTGCATTATCGTCGTCCTCAATTTTCTCATCTTCAACTTTATCAACTTCCATGAAACTTTCTTCGGATTTCTCTAATTCATCTATTTCTTGCTTTGCTTCCTCCTTCAATACTTCAGTTAATCGTTCGACTAACTGATTTTTCAAACCCGTGGTGGACAGAGATCTGGCTTCTAATTCTTGTCGTAATTCGTTTACCTTGAAATAAAATTTTCATTTAAGATGAATTTTTTTCATTACAGGTAACTAAATGGACCGAACATTTTGAAATTACTTTCATATTTTTTGGATCAAGCTCCGTATAACGCGTAGGTTCGAGTTTATCTTCGCATTTATCGATAACAACTAAATCTTCTTCCTGTAAGAAAAACATTGGCAAATAATTAATGGAAATAAACAAAGAACAAAATAAACGGTTCGAAATTAAATGCAAGTAACACAGATATCAGTCTCTCAAACTGTAACAAACGCCAACTTTACGTCGTCGGGAGAGCATCGCAGATGAATAAATTTGAGTAGAAAAATGAGAAAAACGCCGGTGCAGGATAAGCTTAATATACTGAACCGATATGCATTTAAATTAGCAATATATTTTAAAGATGTAGATGCCTTGTCGCTTTCTTCGGTCAGATCACTATGAAAAGTTTGACTAGCACTATCCTCGATTGCCCTCGGTTGTAGTTTTTCTTCCAGTAGATTTTTATAGTCGAGCTTAATGTCTTCCCATTCCAGACAGGTGGGTACGCAGTTCCAAACTTCGGGCAGAAAGAATACCACGGTTTCGATGCGAGCCGGAATAGTTTTGCCTTTGTGCACACTCTCGCTTCGATGATAGTAAATCTCCATGAAACGATACCTGAAAAACCGGCCACACTATCTGTTTTATCCGTTAACATTAATAAACGCAGTACACGTAAACGGTGGCACGGTCTCCCGTCAGCATTTCTTCACACGCACTATTTACGACGATCCGACCGCAGTATACACCGAAGTGCTATCAAGTCATCACATCACGCTTCTTTGCAGAGTCGTATGTAGTTCACAGATACCTTAGTTTGAAAAATATATCATGCCAGAGTACGTTCCACAATCAGCCCAAAAAAAAGTATCGACTGGAAAAACGTCAAAGCCTTTTTACTTTTAATCTATAATATCATTTGTTGTGTGTTATCCATACCACTGAGAACATCCTGATAAATCGATGCCGGTTAATGCCTTGCATGT
Organism: Ferrisia virgata; assembly: GCA_900060175.1. Lineage (NCBI taxonomy): Eukaryota > Metazoa > Arthropoda > Insecta > Hemiptera > Pseudococcidae > Ferrisia > Ferrisia virgata. The sequence goes on along the minus strand of FIZR01001267.1, from coordinate 10,655 downwards.
TCTGATAGCCGTATTGATCAACACGGATGGGTCTTTATCGGGATTTTCACCATCTAAAGATGGACTCCAAGGTCCACCGATGGCTAGCGGATCTCCTTTGCTGCCTCGAGTTCCAACAAGAAATTGAATCATTCGCGTTAAATGTACGTAAACTTTATCATCCTCTTTATGTAACTCTTCGGCAAAGCACAATGATTTTTTGTACACTTCTTCCATATTCGGAATACTCATTAGAAGAACCTATAAGTTGAATTAATTTCAAATCACTATTCGAACAAATTGATTTTTTAATACGAATAATTACTCACTTTGGCCGAAAACACGTAATTTAAATCCGTCGGCTCAAGCACAGCTTTATTCTCAACCAACGGATCACAATCTCTGTGCATAACATGAAACATACAAGGTTTATCGAGGGCAAATGGTTTATACAATGGAAATGTTTCAGTCCAACAAAAATTTGAAGTAAAAAAATCCGAAGGAATGTATAAAGCCGGATAACGTTTCTTCAATACAACTATGTCAGCTGATGGTCTGTAAATTAGTAACAAAACCAATCACTTCATCTGTTTCAGAAAAACAACTCAATATTGTGAAAATTTTCAACTAACAGGTTCAATAGTTCGGTAGGCACTTTAACAGCATAACGAACTAATCGTCGTTTCAAGGGTGTTTTACTTCGTCTTCGAACAGGACTTTTTTCGTTCTCTTTCATTTTTTCTCTTTCTCTATGGCCATCTTTCTCGTGAATTTCTCTATAATTGGAAATTATGAAAAATTTCAAAAATGGCAAATTACATTAATTATAGTCAACAGCTAACTAACTTAGATCTATCTTCTTTATCTTCGCGTTTGAAACGCTTTTTATCGCCGTCATCGTATCTTCGATCACGACTTTTATCATGGTAAGTTGGAGTTCTAGGGCGTTTATTACGCGAATCAAAATCTACGAACAATTATGATTTTAAAAAGATGGTTTTGCTGTGTGTGTATGTAATAAATCTTTCAAAAAACAATATTTACCATTTTGTGACCTAGAACTTGGTAATTTGTTGTTCGAAAATTCTCGATCGTTACCCAAAACTTGAACTCGAGTAGCTTTCCACTTATATTGCGGATTCGGACTGGGAACTATATCAGCTAAAACGTAATCGTTTATTTTTGGCATACCTTTCGAACAAACGCTACATAACATATTCAATTTGAACAATAATTAAAATCAATACGATTACAAGCCGCCATTGAGCATTGAAATACTTATTTACTTTATTGAAAAATGACAGTCGTTGTCAATCAAGCCCCACGTATCGTATACACGCGTCACATAACCACGAAATGATTTCGGTTTGGAAGAACTTGTTGCATTTGGACTGTAATTGTTTCCGTAAGAATCAGAGTAAGATCTTTTGCTGATCGGATATGACATGCTACCGATCTATAAAAATTAAAATAACATATTTAGACAACAGAAAAGATCAATCGCATCTCAAAACACAATAAGTACTAACTGATTGATAAACCTGATTATCTGAGGTGTACGACGAGGAAGTATCTATAAAAACAAAAATTACAAACATTAGAAAAACGAATGGTATTTAAATTCTTAATCAATACGTCTTACTGGAACGACTCCAAGAGCCAGAATTTCGATGGCTTCCTGATCCATAAGACATTATGAAAAATGACGCGGAATCTGAAAGATAACATTTGAAATTAAGAGTAAAATAAATAAAGTGTTCGATAGTTGGATAACGTACAAGCATAGCACCATTATTTCTGAAATGAATACTTACCTTAGTGATCTTCACCTTTCAAAATAGTAAGAACATTGATAATTTATCTCATTTAAACGACATAATATACATCAGTTGGATAACAAAATACGATACATTCTACAAAAAATTCATAGTTGAAGAAAATATTGTAGATTATAGAATTGAAAGTACTTGTTTGAACCTTTATGCTTTACGCAAACAAGTACATCAATCTTCAAAATTATTACAAACCGGTGAATTGTGTACCATTTGAGTAGATCGAATTCGAAACTTTAATGGAAAAAGTGCATAAAACTTCAATAATTTTATGACAGATTAGAGAGCCATTTCAAGGGAAAATAAAGAAAAATAAAATCGAAACTATTTATAAACCTGCAATTCGTATCTTGTTGTTACAAATAAAAATTGAAAAGCAAATAATCAAGATAAATTCTTCAACTATTTTGTTCTTTTTCAATCGAATGAAAATAATCAAAAATTCGCGAAGGTGGCGTTGTGAAGCAAACGCAAGTGTAAGTTTTATTACCTACACCTTTACCGACATTTTTACCTATCTTTATCAGTATTACAATTTAACCAACTTAAAAGTAGTTTTATCGAATGCTTAACGAATTAAAAAAGAAGAAATTACTACTTTGGCGAAAAAACCGGTATAAGTTTGCTTTAATATTACTTAAAAATTTATTTATATTTTTTATAGACGTACACGTGTTTGATCTAATTAGTAAATTTTATTTGACTAAAAATTAAAAGAGAACTTTTGATTTTCATTGTTGGTAATTCGAATTGACCCTATCATCAACTTTCAATTGTCGAAATCGAAACTACGAAACACTACAAAGCAAAATATTAATGTTATGCACTAATTATAAAATAGTTCTATGTTGTAAATTAATTTTTCAAGTGCATCGTTCAATTGGCGCAACAATTTTCAATTATTGATTTCTGATCCAGATGAAAGTGCATTACTTGATCGAATGGCCAACATAAGTGGAGTTATGTCTTCTGATATAAGCAGGAGAAATCCTCAAGACGAATACGAACTTATCCAAAGGATTGGGAGTGGGACCTACGGAGATGTGTATAAAGTAAATAAACTCTGATATAATATGTCTAATTTCATACGTTGGTAAATATAATTATAAAATCCCTTCTTTGCAAAAAGTTATTGCTGAAATCAAACTGTGCTAAATTCCTATTCTCTTTGAACTTTGGACTATGAGTGTTTTTAGTTCAATTTTAGAAACGTTTTATAGCAATTCCATAAATTTGATCAAACCTTCTGTAATCATTGTAAGACGAACATAAAAATTTCAATAGTTAATTTGCAATATCCTGAGATGATAAAATATGTTATATCTGTATTCAAAATTTTCGTGGTATGTTGAATGTGTTCATTATTATCGTGTTTTTATTACCCAGGCTAAAAGAATATCCACCAATGATCTAGCAGCAATAAAAGTGATCAAATTAGAGCCAGGTATGTAATGAGTTTTTTATTGCTTCAAATTAATGTCATTTGAAATTACCTACTTGACATTTCATTCTTTATTAATACAAAGCTCTACTTTTGTAACGACATATTTTCTTCATTAGGTCTAATGAAAATGTCAATGTGTCTTGATGATTTTTGTAAATCTCAAAAATGAATGAATATCGCTCATCTTAACCGTTGTTATTCATGTTTTATGGATAATTTCAGGTGATGATTTTGCTGTAATCCAGCAGGAAATACTCATGATGAAAGACTGTCGACATCCAAATGTAATCGCTTATTTTGGAAGTTATTTAAGACGAGATAAACTTTGGATTTGTATGGAATATTGCGGAGGAGGCTCTCTTCAAGATATATACCATAGTCAGTATTTTTACCGGGTTTTCATCGAAAACGTTGATAGTTTTTTTATTATCGTGATTTTTATCTTTAGTAACTGGCCCTTTGACCGAAATCCAAATCGCTTATATGTGTCGAGAAACACTAAACGGATTAGCCTATCTACACACGATGGGTAAAATGCATCGAGACATCAAGGTAAATTCATCGCATATAGCTTGCCTTTTAACGTTATTCGTACTGTAACAATTTCAAACTATCAAACAGGGAGCGAATATCCTTTTGACTGATATTGGCGATGTTAAATTGGCCGATTTTGGAGTTTCTGCTCAAATAACAGCGACGATCAATAAAAGAAAATCATTTATTGGAACACCATATTGGATGGCTCCTGAAGTGAGTGTGTTTTTTTTTTTTTAATATAATTTTTACTCGAATAAAAAATAATTTACATGATTAAAACGTTAAAATTTAGGTAGCTGCTGTGGAAAGAAAAGGCGGATACAATCATTTATGCGATATTTGGGCTGTAGGTATTACAGCCATTGAATTAGCCGAATTACAACCTCCTATGTTTGATTTACATCCTATGCGAGCTCTATTTCTAATGTCAAAGAGTGGTTTCAAGCCTCCTACGCTTAAGGAACGCGATAAATGGTAAACCTTTCGTACGCGATTCATGCTGCTTACGTTATGAAATATTTAAAATAATAACTTACCTTTTGCAGGAGTCCAACTTTTCATAATTTTATCAAAACAGCTTTAACTAAAAATCCCAAGAAGAGACCCACTGCTGAGAAACTGCTCACTGTACGTAATTGCTGTAACTACGTGTTATTAGTCTAACAAACTATTTGAATGAAATTAGACCAGATGTAATATTACAAAGGTACAAAGTAACGATTTTTTTTTCTCTCGTGTTTTTTATTTTAGCATTCATTCTTTTCTTACGATATGAGTAAAAGAATTGCCATTGAATTGCTGCAAAAAGTAAATAATCCGTCGCATTCGTTTACTGATCTTGAACCAGATGATGATGGGGTATGAAATATATTAAAAATTTTAATATATAATTTCGTTTTTTTATCAATACGTTGTTATAAAATTTTCAGGCTATTCCCAACGTACCACAACGTATTGCTTCCAAATTAACAGCTAAGAAAAATTCTAAAAAACGCGCTGCCTTAAGTAATATTGATTTTCGTTTTTATAAACAACATTATAAACTTTTATTATTATTTTAAAACGTTTATATTTGATTTTTAGATTCGAGAAATGATAATAATAGTAGCAATAATTTATACGAAAATGTTCAACAAAGAGATTGGGAAATGTTAGATTTAAAAGATGTAAAAGTAAGTTATTTAGAGAAACCGAACGTCTGGCTTTTTTATTTGTGTTATCGAATAACCCTCGCATGATATTAATCTCATCGATCCTTTGTAAATATATATAATATACTCACGGTAGAATTTTTCTATCAAATTTACAGCATGCTGAAAACTGTGATAATAACGCTGACTGGACCAAATACAATTCATTTTTAGACGACGCTAGTCTGACTAATAAATCCAAAGAGAAGTAAGTACCGATGTGATTTCATTAACCTCGCGTAATTCATTTTGAAATTAAAAAATAGGTAGTCTTTTTTACTCTCTTGCAAAATACTACAATCGTAATAGAATGTATTGAAATTGTATCATTGTCGAGATGTTGTGAAGAAAATTTATAGAAAATATGTGTAAAGAATCCGGATCGGTTTGCATGAAAATCGTGTATCGCTTTACTCGCAAGCATGTTTAGTTTACCAAAAAAATGAAAAAAAAAAAAAAAAAAAAAATTTCCAAAAAAAAAAAAAAAAAAAAAAAAAAAAAAACTCGTTGGGTATAATAATATCGTGTTCGAAAATTAGTAAATGTTGCAGACAATTGGTTCATGTGCCATTGAAACGGTACCATTTGCTGTATTTCGACTTATTAGATATTCTTTATGTTATTTTACTGGCATGAATTCCGTTAACTTATATGGGAGTACCCACTCATTTTGGTCGTATAACTTGTTTTAATCGTGTAGACTTTCGGTTGCGTATGAATTTTTTCTCTCACGCTGTTGACTAACAATTCGTAATGAAAGATTGTTTCTTTATTCATTTTTTTTTTTCAATTTAACGCGTCATTCGACTACGTAAATAGACCTTGTTTGAATGTCGCTGGTGAACTTCGACTCTTTCTTTATCTTTGAATTCGTATTCATTAGCAAATTGGTATCTATAGATTATCTATCACTTGATTTTGTACCGTTTGAGTTTTTATTTTATGCGCATGATATTTTTGTATTTGGATATTGTTGCGGAAAAATTATTATCAACCGGATTAGAATTACTGTATCTTGGAAATTTTTCGATTTAATATACCAAATTAATAGCGATGATTTTTTTTTCTTCGAAATAATACGAAACGGAAAAGATTTTAAAATAAGATATTTAAATTTTTTCAAATTTACCATATCTTTGAAAAAATAAAATTAAAATTATCCGAAGAATTGTTACGAAAAAGGAAAACAAATTGAATTTTTACTCTTTTATTAATGGGCAGATGGTAAAAAAAAATCAGCCCCATATTCGAAACTTATTTCAGATAAGTTTAATTCAATTTAAAAAAATCTTCCGGACGACTTGAAACAAATTAATAAGTAACTTACAATAATGAAACTTTCTTCCAAACGAAGGGAAACCACGTGAAAAAGATGTAAAGAGAAGCTTCTACTCGGTAGTAATTTTCGTTTGTTGTTCGTTGGTTTGGAAAAATTCATTATGAAATACTTTTCACGAATTTAGAAATGCCTACGTATTTTTTTTGTGCGGCTACAGTTCTAGAAATAATCTTGTAAATTTTTCCACTATTAGTCACTAATTTTGCTAGTTACTTTATCAATTAGAAATAGTCTTTAAACAGATAGCTTTCTCAAATACCTCATTGGCATTAATGCGGACTCAGCTCGAATTGCACACGCTGCGTATTGGAAACTTATTACGTAAATGTAGGTGTATCATTGCATTATTTTTAACCGACGAAAAAAAAAAAATCAAGTATTCGGTTGTAAATGTGATTTCTTTCCACGAGCGAAATTATATCCTAGATCTACATTATGCAAATTTTACAGTTGTAAACAATGTTTTAAAAGTTGCCTTTTACTTGTAAAATGTTCGTGCTGAATACATCGTAACTGGCAAGTTTTTTTAATCAAAGACTTTGCAGCTAATAAATTCACCCTTAATGTTGGAAAACCCACCTTTACGAATGGTTATTGCACGTTTACTTTCGTATCCCAATGCGATGTAAATTAACGCTTTTTGGTCTATCGAGGGTATTTTTGTACATTGTGTGAACGGTGGCGGTGTTGTAATTTTTATTTAACTATTGCTTGAAATATTCAACCATTAACTTTACCTAGTAAAACAGATTTGACTGTATCGATTCGTACGACATAGCGCGCCAGTGAAATAAACAGCTCGAGAAATAGTTGAAGAATCGAATTTAGCGTTTTGTTTTCGTTATCGAATGACAAAACAGCAATGGAAAGAATTTTTCCGTACAGATTATTACAAAATATTGCTTCGTAAACACATATTCGAATCGATTAACGATGTCAGATTTTATTTACGTAATTTTTTCGGCATTAGCTTGGTAGTAGGTAGTAATTTAAATTTCGAACTAGGTTCGTAATTTACAACTCTACTGATTTTACTCGTTTAGCATGCTGTAAGTTTCCTTGCAGATGATGAGAATTCATGAAATTAGAAGTCGATATTTTTATTGATTTATTCTTTTTAGCCTGATTTTCTGTCGTATTATCAATAAGAATCATTCTATTATAAACTATTGACCGATAGCGGCTGAAGAGGGAGGGCGAGTATCAAAAAAATCCGTTTTTGATCATGTCAGATTTTCATTTTATTTATTATTTCCCCCCCCCCCAACTAAAATCATTTGCTCGGCTCGATACTGACCAAAGTTGCTCTAATTTGGTTAATAGGTGCAGTTTGTCGGCGGATTAAATATACTAATATGAGTGACGATAATTTTGGCTCAAAATTTCGTTATGCTCAAATTTTGGGGAGGAGGTGCTGAAGGGAAAAATTTGCAAGTATTGTTCATTTTTTATGTCAATCGATATAGAATCAAAAGTTGTGTAACATATTCAAAAATTAGCTTCCTAGGTGAATTAGAAACAGAGATATGAGGATTTCCCCACTTTTTGACCTTGAAAGCTGGTTTTTCCTCCCCTGTCTCCCCTCCCTTTTGAGCTAAGAAGCTAAAATTTGGTTATGTATGCTTAGTAAGATCCATAGATGTGCTTTTCGGAAGATTAAATTTTCGAACCCATTACAACCTCCCCCCCCCCCAGCCCCTGCAAAGTAGCTCTGGGCAAGTTTTCTTATTTTTTGAGTGTGTCCTACGCATATTTGTCTTGCAAAGTGAGCTAGGAGGTTGAAAATTGGCACGTCTTATAAGAGTTCTAACTTTTCAAACCTATTTCACACCCTATCTTAGCCCAAAAAAAGTGGTTTTTGCACAATTTTTCTCATTTTTTGAGATTTTTCCACGCATTTCTCCCCTCCAAATCGAGCCAGGAAGTTGAAATCTGGCATATAGATTCAGTACAGGTTCTAGATTTGTCTTTTGGGAGCTTCAAGGTTTCAGCGTCCCTGCATCATCTCTCAGCCCTAAAAATGTAGTTTTTGCACAATTTTTCTTATTTTTTCAGATTTTCCTGCGCAGATCTCCCCTCCAAATCGAGCCAGGAGGTTGAAATCTGGCATACAGATTCAGTACAGGTTCTAGATTTGTCTTTTGGGAGCTTCAAGGTTTCAGCGTCCCTGCATCATCTCTCAGTCCTAAAAATGTAGTTTTTGCCCAATTTTTCTTATTTTTTGAGATTTTCCCGCGTATATCTCCCCTCCAAATCGAGCCAGGAGGTTGAAATCTGGGATTCAGTACAGGTTCTAGATTTGTCTTTTGGGAGCTTCAAGGTTTCAGCGTCCTTGCACCATCTCTCAGCCCTAAAAATGTAGTTTTTGCACAATTTTTCTAATTTCTTGAGATTTTCCCGCGCATATTTCCCCTCCAAATTGAACCCGGAGATTGAAATCTGGCATATAGATTGACTAGAGGTTCTAGATTTGTCTTTTGGGAGCTTCAAGGTTTCAGTCCCCTTGCACTATTTCTCAGTCCTAAAAAAGTGGTTTTTGGATGATTGTTCTTATTTTTTGAGATTTTCCCGCCCATATCTCCCCTCTAAATCCATCCAGGAGGTTGAAATCTGGCATATAGATTCAGTAGAGGTTCTAGATTTGCCTTTTGGGTTTTTCAAGGTTTCAGCCCGCCTTCATCCCTTCTGAGTTCTAAAAAAGTAATTTTTGGACGATTGTTCGTATGTTTTGAGTTTTTCCTGCGCATATCTCCCCACCAAATCGAGCCAGGACGTTGAAATCTGGTATATAGAGTCAGTAGCGGTTCTAGATTTGCCTTGTGGGAGTTTTAAGGCTTCAGCCCTCTTTCACCCCCTTTCAGCTCTGTAAAAGTAATTTTTGATAGATTTTACTTATTTTTTGAGTTTGCCCCACATATATTTCTCCTTCGAATTGAGCCGGGAAGTTGAAATTTGGCGTAAATTTGGCGTATGGGTTTAGTAAGTGGGTGAAAAAAGCCTTTTGGGGTTTTTAACTTTTCAACCCCCCTCCCCCCTCTCCACTCCGAAAAAATTGGTTTTTGGACGGCTTTCCTAATTTTTTGAGTTTATTTCGCATGTAGATTCAATAGGGGTTCTAGATGGGGGTTTCGCGGGTGTTCAGATATTCGTTGCAATATCTACCTTCACCCGTACCACTATTGAAGAAAAACAACCCTCAGTGAATTTTTTTTTTATTCCATGAATGGAAAATTTGTGTATTTTTTTAGCTTTAGGAAAATCAGGCTCAAAAAGCAACGTATTGCGAGGCTTTTTTTTCTTTTCTTTGTATTTTTAATTTAAATATATATAGCTTTTTATTACTTGTTCGTAGTGTAGTAATTTTTAAAATGATATTCGTTGGTGATACGATCGGATTATTAATGGAACAAAAACATTTGATTTCCAGTTTTGTTGCCATTTGCATGAATATTTGTAGATTTGATATGGCTTTGAAGTTATTGCTTTGAAAGTGAATTTACTGAATGTTTTCGATTATTCTGTGTGAAGTTCACAATAACATGAATCGATTAATGTTGTTTTAAGTACCCAGCTTGGAGTGTATCGAAATCGAAATTAATCCGCGAATTGATCAGAGTCGATTTAAATGTACTCGTCAATCGATAAATGTTCAGTTTTTGTCTAAGACAATTATAAAAAAATTTAATTTGAATTTATATTGCGTTCAGATATATTATTTTAATTTTCGCTGTGAAAACTCAAAAATTGTTTAGTTAAATTTACATATCGTTCGTCCTAGGCGGGTAAAACTGGTTTAGAAAAAAACCAACTAATTGAACGAAATTCATTTTTTGAACTAAACCTTTTCATAGACTCTGATGACAAATTGAAGTCCTTCCGTTTTGAATATTTCGACTCCAGAGATGGTGATTTTTTTCGATGATTTAAAAATGATATTCATTCCTAAGAATGTACTGGCTAATGATAAAAAATCTAAGCCATTAGGTTGGAATTTTATAATCGAAAATTCTACCGATTGGTAATGACGACCAGTAATACCAACGAATCTGCCATTTCCTAACGCTATCAATTGACATAACTTTGCATTAGTGTTGTTGTGACATTGTTAGTTTTATTTTATTTTTATTTTTTTCTGTAACGCAGGAGTCTGTTGCAGTATATCAGTGAAGAATTGATACAAAGGTAATCTTTTGGAAATTTTTAAACGTGTCTTTTGGTTAAGTTAAGGGTATGCTTCACAGCCGATTGTACGGCGCGGTTGCATACTCTCACAACACAAGATAGCATACTTTTATTCCTAACCTTCCAAACGTAACATTTGAATCATTACACGA
>FIZR01001264.1:0-36756 GCA_900060175.1 Ferrisia virgata | reverse complement strand
CTATTGAAATATTGTATATTTTAATATTTTTAATATTTTGATGATTTGATTTTGATTTAATTCAGTTTAATTCAATTTAATGAATAAATATAACATTTTCATCAATCACACTGATGAAAAATATACATATTATAGTATTATAAAATAATCAATCAATTAATTAATCCCGAAAGTAAGAGTAATAATTCGTAGTAATGTATTTACTGATAAAAAATAAAATTTGAAAAAAAAATTTGTATGGCGTGAACGTCGATCGCCCACAGTGTGCATGGAGCTCCAAACAACCGTCATAAATACCAGTTTCGAACGCGTTATCAAAGGTAGTCCGACGGACTTACGCAAAAAATGAATTATTTTTCAAATTTGAATTTTGATGAAGTGTTATTCTATCTAACTAGAGAACATTTTTTCAATTCAATTATTATGTTGTCATTCTTACAAATTTAGTTTTTTATTACATTATCAGAACTATGAGATGTATGTGATATTTATATGAGTTTTACCTCGCCGGCTAATGCAGGAATATCAAGGGTTTATCTATGGTTTATCTCCAATTGTCCACGAATTGTAGGAAATAAAATTTGATTTTTTGCTTAAAACTTGGAAAAACATTTACAATTTTCCGTCCTTACTAATATTACTGATATTCTGAGTTCTAATTTGCAGTCCCGGATTAGGTGTTGTGATGTGTGTCAAAACTTGATGTGATTAATTTTCACGCGAAGTATTTTTTACAAGGAAATATGAAACAAAAAAAAATTCGCTTTATGCTGTTTTGTACAATTTTTGTTATTGATTATTGAAATTATTATGAATAACAAATCAGTTATTTTACGAAGTGTAGAGAACGGTTCCAAGTGTATAAAGCTGAACGACGGTTCACTTTTTCATTTGGGTAGAAATCGCGATACGCAGATAACGAGTACACGATGTTCTCGCATACAATGTAAGGTCAATGATTATGAGATACGTAGTTATCTTCCTGTCATCATAATATGTTTCTAATATCTTTATGTTCATTTTTCAAGTGTCAGTTTTAACTGATATGGTGCATGAGGAACTTGTCATTGAGCAAGTTGGTAACAATCCGTCTGCCATAAACGGTGTGAAACTCAAAAAAGGAGAAAAACGAAAAGCTTTTCATGGTGATATAATTGAAGTGTTAGCATCTGAACATCTTTTCAAAGTCGAATTTCCATATTCTGCTCCTATGGATTCTATCAAGACTAAGGAAATCGACAATTTTTCATCTCATACCAAACACACAACGAAAGCAACTGGTACTTTGGATTATTTTTTGAAAGATACTTCGCTGAAAAGAGTCGGACAATGGGAATGTGCTGTACCTGATAGTTTATTTGTGTTTTCATCAGATGACATTAAAAGTAGCGAAAAAGTAAGTAATAAGATTATGACAAAGTTGGGTACAGAAGAGTTTCAATCAAGAATATCGGTTTTGTTTATAACCATTATTGAATATTCATTTTTATAGATTTCGGCTTTTGATTTAGATGGTACCATAATCACAACACTTTCAGGAAATGTATATCCAAAAGATGTGAATGACTGGAAGATTGCATTTTCTAATGTCATAGAAAAGTTGAAAGAATTACATAGCGAAGCTTATAAAATAGTATTTTTCACCAATCAAGGTGGCATTGCAAGTGGTAAACTTAAACTATCGGATTTTAAAAAAAAAGTTGAGGCTATTGTGAGAAAAATTAATTTACCTATACAAGTTTTCATTGCTGGGAAAGATGACATTCACAGAAAACCTCGTCCAGGAATGTGGAATTTTCTTGTTAAAAATGTTAGTACCTAAGTAGTATTGCTGAATTTTATACTGTAATACCGTACAATGTTCAAGTTTTCAATGTTCAATGTTGTAATTTGCAGAAAAATGACAACATTTCGGTGAATCTTGAAACATCATTTTTCTGTGGTGATGCAGCTGGCAGACCAGCCCATTGCGAACCAAATAAGAAGAAAAAAGATTTTTCGTCTTCCGATCGCTTGTTTGCTATGAATTTAAACTTGAAATTTCATACGCCAGAAGAATATTTTTTAGGATGGAAACCTGCACCTTTTCAGTTACCCGAATTCTGTGCAAAAAACTTGAAAAATAATTCTTTGCTGGAACCAAAAAACGCTAAATTGATCAGTGATGAGACTGAAGTATGTTTTAAGTATTTTATAGTTTATCTTATTTGTAGTTTTATTTTCATGCACCTGGTAATAAGTTTGTCATTTTCTTTGCAGATTATAGTTATGATTGGAAGTCCAGGTTCAGGAAAAACTTTTTTCTCTAAAACTTACTTGGAATCTTCAGGATATGTTCACGTGAATAGGGATACTTTGAAAACCTGGCAGAAATGTGTGAAATTGACTCAACAGAGCGTTAGTAATAAACTGTCGGTTGTTGTGGATAACACTAGTCCCGATAAAGAGTCTAGAGCTAGGTATATCAACGTGGGAAAAGAATTCAATGTGCCTGTTAGAGCTTTTTGGATGAATGTTTCATTGGATCATGCGAAACACAATAATACCGTGAGTGATAATTGTTTTATAGTCCGTTTCATTCAACTTGGCACCTGGGAGATGGTAAACAAATTCATATTAGCGAATAAGATGTCTGAAAATGTCCAAAACAAAGCACTGTACTGGCTGATGAGCATTTGTTTGAGCTTTCCATGTGCGAAATTGAATGAAATAGATACGAATGACTGCAATTTCTACTTATGAAAACCATTTGATTTTAGTTTCGTAGACTAACGGATAATACTCATGAAATTATTCCTAATTACTCATTACATCATTTTTCGTAAGTATTAGTGTAATATTAATTTACATTTTTGTATGATTTTCAAAATGTAATATTTTGCTTCCTTCTTTTTAGGATGGAAGCACCGGAATTGAGTGAAGGGTTTACTGAAATAGTTCGAGTGAATTTCGTACCGAAGTTTACAAATGATGCAGAGCAGAAACTATACTATTCATATTTATTAGACTGATGTATAAAATGAGCTTAAAAATCCCGTAATGAAATGCTCAAACTTGTTATAATGATAAGAAATAATTCATATTTCTGGTAACGGACTTTTATATTTTATTTTTAATTCTTCATTGTATTTTCGTAGGAATCCAGCGGTTTGATCTTTAATTGATTCATAATTCATTTCATTTTTTTTATCAGTGATGTAATCTTTTAATTCTGAATTATCTTGTTCAATCACGGCAAGTTTGCGTTCCAAAGCTTGCAACTGTTTATATGTTTCATTTTCGTCCAATTCTTTCTGCATAATAAAAACAATTATCTTTTTTTAAACTGACAAAAGCACCGATGAGTGCATTTTAAAAGTAAGTAACTTACGTCTTTGTTAGCAGTCAATTGAGAAATTTTTTATTACCTGAATTTTCTCGTATTCCTGTTGAACGTTTCTTAATTCATCTTTCAAACCATCTTGTGTTTCTAAAAAATGTTGTTTTTTCTGAAGAAGTTCTTTCCTTTGATTTTCTGCATGATCTTTCAATTGATCTAAGTTGGTGTAAATTGAAAGTTCTTGCCGAGTTTTTTCCATTTTCTCTTGAAGATTATTAATTTCGATTTTCAGTTTCAATTCTAACCTTTGTAACTGAAAAATTCAAAATCGAACTATTAAATTGTAATGAAAATGCGACATATTGTGTTGATACGCTAAATTCTGGATTACTTTTTCTAGATAAAGTTCTTTTTGTTTGTATTGTATCATTAAAGATTGTTGTGCATTTGAATTACCACTATCAATCAGAGCCAATTCTTTGTTTACCAATTCGTACTCGTTTTCTGTTACTGGCATGGTTAATAAATATTTACTCATTTTAAACATAGTCTTTACGATTGAAGACTTTAATTCTTGAAGTTGCTCATGCTCTAATTTTTTGGTTTCTTCATAGGTGGATAAAAACGATTCGATAGTTTCCTCGCGTTTACGTAACTCCAAATATTTTTTATGCCTATCACTTTGGCATTCTTCCAAGTCCTACATATACAAATGTGAGATTAATATTATAAAGTATGTATCAAATAACTAATATATACTTCAGTGATGGGTGAGAAGTACCCAAACAATGTTCCAGTACTATACACTTCTATGCTTTGATTTCACTTCTGCACATCTCTGTAATTATGTTATACTAAAACTTGAGAAGGATAAGTGTATAATTTATGATTTTCTTTCTAAATGAAACGTTGTTGACTGAAATAGATGGACACCTGCAGTACTGAATTTCCTGCCTTATTTTCATATTACTCTTGTGTCGATCAATGTTTGTGTATCTTCATCAAAGTTTCTATACCTAGGTTTTTTTAAAAAAATCAGAATTCGATGCACTTATTTGTACCTGTTCAATTTGCTCCAGTTGTTTATTATAGTTCTCTAATTCTCCTTTTAATTCATTCATGGATCGCTCCATTTTAGCTATTTCAGCGTTATCCTCTTTCAATTGATTTTGGTATTTTTGTAGCAAGTTATTTGGGTTATTATCATTTTCTTCTGTCAGTAAATTGTCGTGTTTTTCTTCTAATTCCGAAAGTTTCAATTCCAACTTTACGGCTTCTTGTTTCAGCTGCAAACGAATGAGGAGATAATTGTATTATACCCATAACGTTGTTTATTTTATTATTTCAAACAGAAATTTTACTTACAGGATTACTGTAAAATTGTTGCTGAAGAATAGATTTATCTTTGATTATTGTATCAAGCTCTTCTTGCATTCGGTTGATAATTTCTTGCAATCTCAAATTTTGATCTGATAAATCAGCATATTTTTGCCGCATTTCTATAGGCATGGTTTCAACAATTTTTTCCGCTACATGTCTTTCCTATTTCAAGAAGAAAATCAAGTACCTGATAAAAGTATATTACGATATTTTGAGAATGAATAATTGGCTTAGTGTATCAATACGATTTTTTAAATATAACGTGCTCTCAATTTTTTAACCACCTTTTGAATATGTTCTTCTAACTGATGAATTTGTTGCTGCCTCTGCGTTCTCTCTGCAAAAAGCTTTTCAAGCTTTAATTGTTCCGCATCATTAGCCGTTTTTAAAGTTTGGTGTTCAGTTTCGATGTCACTTATTTCTGTACCCGTATGTAGTTTATCCATTGCCAAGTTATAATCCGCCAATGTCCCTTGAAGTTCTTCAACAGAAATTTTTAGTAGCTACCTGAGTTCATTATCGTTATATAAACCCACCTATGAATATCTATACTTATATTATAAAAATTGCAAATTTTAAGTGCATACCGGTTAATTCTTTAGCCAGTTCTTTATTTTGTTTATCGTAAACCGCAAAAGCTTCTCTTTCTTTATTGCTATTTTCCGCTTCTTTACGAATTGAAGCTATTTCGTTGGTGAGTTCTCTAATTTTCAATTGTAATAATCCCTCGAAATAACGTTTATCCAACACCTGACGTCTTCCTGGACCTCTTAACGCTGTTGCTGTACTTTTCGCTCTACTACTTAAACCTTGTTGAGTTATTAAACGATCGGTAGTATTAACCTGTGAATTATATACAATAGTTTGATCGATAATAATCACTGATTAGATCATTGCGGGATTCACTCACTTCATTATCTAATCGTACTGGAGTCATAGTACGAGAAAGGCCTTTTTGTTGAGAAGCTGTAGAAGTAAGTCGAGAGGCAGTCCCCTGAATTCGTGCGATACCCGATGGTGGTCTCCAATTACCATCTTGACTATTAATAGAAGATGCTGCTCTACTTATTGGTCTTTCGATAGGAGTAGCTTGCGTAGTAGATTCCTGTGTGGATTACTCACAATGTCAATTTCTCATAAGCACATTTTTCATAATTATGTAATTCTACAATTTTACTTTTTGAGATGTACGAATTCCTCTTCTTGAGGATGGACGACTCTTAATAGATTCAAGATTTTGATCTTCATCTTGTTTGAAAGTTTTTGGATGATCCATTTTTTCTGAAAGATACTTGACTTACACAATTAAGGCTGTCGGAAAAATAAAAATTCGATGGGTTGCCAAGACAACAATCCACCAACAAATCCATGTTTAGGCACGTTATTCAGAGTAATAATGTATGAAGAGTCAAAATATCGCTCACTTGGAAACGAATGCATGATTTAAAGACGATTGAAGTTGATTCAGCAGTTATTTCACATTTATAAATCTCGTTCGAAAATGATTCATAATTACTGAACTTCTTCAGATAAATTGTATGATGTTATAAATAAGCAAAAAATCAATTTTTTGATTATCTCGAGCTTCTTCCCTTTGAGAAATATCTGTTTTTCTATGAAACGTCACGAAATTCAGTAACAGCAATACCAATCTTACAGGTAGCTTTTTAAATGAATGCTATTTCATTTAGGCAATCCCATTTATTTAAACAAAATTATATGACAAAAATAAAAATAACTACATGTACTTCTTTTACATACAATTGCATATATCAACAAGAGAACATCCGTACTTTTTAAAATCATTCATGTAGAAAAAAAAATGCATTAAAAATATTTTCATAATTGCGACTAATACATTATTGGCAACAAAATACACTACACAGCTTGAAAAGAAAAAACCGTAATATCAACAGATGAAAAGTAAGACATAAAGTCAACAATCATCAGCCGTCAGGACTTACGACCCCTTTTTTTCAACCTTCAGAATATACAAAAATTTAATAGCTTTCTTCACATTTTTCCTTAACTTAATGCCTGCGACAAAACAAGAAACAAAATTTGAACGCATTGAATAATTGTCGAAATAACAGCAACAGTTTTTCAAGATTATCTCATTGACTCGATAAAGAATGAAAATGTTGGCTACGTAATAAAATTTGAGCAACAAAAATTCGAAAATGTCTTAAATTTGGGTTGTAAATCAACCTAAAATCACAACCGCGAACAATTTCTCGTATTCAAACAATTGATGTTTCAAATTACAAAGAGTAATGGAATTATTTACAATCAGATAAACGCCAGCCATCGAATTCACAGATCGAAGCATTGTATTAAGGCAAGATTATAACTATGAATTAATCTTACTGCTATAAACATAATAATCAAAACAAATATTCATATATATTAATATATACATCAAAAAACTAAAAAGAAAAATAATCTATAAACGTGAATTGCGAGCGTAACGTTTAATTACGTATTTTTCTTAAAACTATAAATATCACAATGATATTGAATTGTTTTAAATGAAAGCGAAAAATTATTCATGAACGTTTCAAATTTCGATTATTTTTTCAAGAAAACAAAGAAAAAACAATTTGCACAAATGAAACCTATATCTTCCAAATCGCGAAATAAAATGTAAAGAAAGTAACGTCGTAAATACGTTACTAATTCAAAAATGAATAAAATAGCATTACATTGATGGAAAACAAAGCCAAAAACAATACACAAGAATATTGTAAGCGATTATTGAAATCATTACTTTCTATTTTTAAGTTATTCAAAAAGTAACACGTTGTGCGAAGCAGTACTTAGATGCAACATTCACTATGAAGAGTAGAAACCACATCAACAAAATTATACGCTATCGCTGCATTTCGATGTTTTATTTGCTGATGAAAATTAGCGTAAAATATCACATTTGGATTTCTCTCAACGTGAGAACTCATCCCAACCGTAATTTCACATAAATCAGTTAAAATTCATGGAAAGCCGAAGAACGCTATCATGATTTCCAGTTATTGATAGAATGCGAGTGTTGCCGCGAATTAGCGGCGTTCGCCGAAGCCGCTGGAATCATATCTAACAAATATTGCCTTTGTAAATCAGCAGCTTGCCTTTGCAATTCAGCCAAACTGGCAGCCGCTGCCATAGGATTTTTACTGCTTGCAGCTTGGGCCATGGCTAATTGGTACGGATAAAGTAACGGTGAAAATGGAATCATGTGCGCTGGCAATGGTTGATGTGGCGGTAGCCCACGTAACAATTGCTGGTGTAAAGCGGCGGCCGCATGATGTGGACTGAACTTATTTGTTTCTGAAGCTAATTTAGCTAACGGATGATCTCTAGGTGGAGTAGGGGATGGCTGTGGTATTGGAGGAGTTGGATTATGTCGAGACATTGAAGAATGCGACGATGATGACTTTGGCGTTGGGGGCGGAGGTGGTGGGGCTGGAGCCGAAACCGTACTGTGAAGAATAGCTGCGGGTATTGATGTTGCCGGCAATGATTGAGAGGTAGATGAAATCGCAGATTGAGATGACTGTGGTGACTGGCGCTGCGATTGTTGCGATTGAGAAGTTGACTGCACCGACGATTCCATAGGCTGCGGTGACACTTGCGCTAGACGCTGCTCTATTTCTTGTTCTTGTTGAAGCGCCTTCACAAAAGCGGTCTTTAACCGATTTGTATGTTCAGCTTTCAGAGCCTTTTTAACATTTGACGTGACGCACGCTTCGCAAATCACTTTAGGTTCTTTACCTGAAAATTCGAACGGATCATTAGATTACAGCGATTGCGGTTCTATTCAATTTTTCAACCAAATATTATCGATAGTAAAAATCGATATCTCAATATAAATATTTCAAAAATTGTTTACTCGTATATAATTCACCTTTTGCAGCATTTTTCTCCCATTTCCAAATAGGTGTGAAACTAGTATTACATTGCGAACATTGGAAAGGTTCAGGTGGTGAAGGAGTCTTCTGATCTTTCGTTATGTAATCGACGACATGTTCTAAACCAAGTAAATAGATGAACTCCGTGTTTGATGGATTCGGAATAAAATGCATTTCAGGAGGAGGTGGCTTAGGAGGAGGAATCTGAAACAAGCACATAATATCATCTTGGTTGAAGATCAGAAAAGAAATTGAATAATAAACATTTATCTCGAAAAAAGACGTGGCAAAAAATTACACAATCTCGTCAAAACAATATCCAATCTTGCTACTAACGTTCCAGCTCTAAGAGTTTGGAACAAAAAAATGATTGCAGATTTTTGTAATGAAAAGAAACGACGAGCGTTATTTGCAATTGAAAATAAGAATGTTACAAACGTTACACGATTTAAGCGAGACTAACTGAAAGAATGAAGATTTCATCCTACTGCTATAGCACTGAATAAAAATAATTATTATATTATGCAGTAGACTGTTTAAAAAATGTGATAAAAAATTATTTTCTCCTTACTTGTAATAAAGTTTTCTCTAATTGCTTCCTCAAGGCTAACTTCGCCGCCGCTTGTCTTTGTGCTGGTGTTTGCGCATCATCATTTCTACGATCCTGTTAACGATAAAACAATCGATAACATCATTATAAAGAACAATTCATGTATTTTTGAACAGATACAAATGTATAACATAATTTTTTTCAAAATGTACGATTTTTGAGTAGTAATATGTTAAAATTTCTTTAAAACAAAAACACAATACACGTACTGTAAAAAAAAATCAAAATTTTATCATTTTTCAAGTTGACTTTGAACATACATTGTTATGAACTAAACACCTAAATAAACAACTCAAGAAATTTATTACTTTCCTGTGCAGTATGCTCCCCACCCCCTTCGTCAGTGATTTTTTTTATGCTGATGATACATATTTGCATTTACAATGAAAATGTACGTCACTGTAGCTGAAACTTGGAGGTCCATAATAAAATACCTTCGTCAGAACTTCATCGCTCCCAGGTCAAGAACTACATATTATATTAATTATTGAAAAGTCATTCGTTAGCGGTGATATAACGCCGAAAAAATTATGAATCATACCAGTATAAAATAGAACGTCTTTATGACCGAATAAAACGACAATCTCAAAAATATTTTGAGATACGTGCTTAAAAAAAGGTTTCATTCCTCATAACCAAACTCAAAAACACTCCTAGTCATAGATTACACAAGTAATAATTTTCATGAAAACCGATGGAAACTTCAACCTACAAATTGAAATAGGACGAGGGATTAATGATTTGATAAATATCATTCATGACCTAATGATTACAATACGTACGCGCGAATGACATCACAATTTCTTAAACTTCACACCACTTGAACTTCATACAACGCCACGTACTTATTATTCCTAAATATCGATACATTTTGCAAGTATAAATTTTACAAAGTAATACACAGCCGAAGGAACCGAATAGGTTGGTATAATATAAAAAATGCTGCGGTGTCGTAAAATATGACAGTATAAAACTACTTAAATTCAATCTATTCCTAAATAAATTGATCATGGTGAATCAATAAAACAGTTTTCATTTTAGAACAAAATGATGTTAAACTTTTCAGTACCTGCTGTGATGATGCGCTTGAAATGCTAAATGCAGCCGCGGATGGAGTAACCGATGAAATAACTGTTGACTGAGGTACATCTTTGATTCGATCTTGCAAACTAATACTATTTTGGTAACTAGAACTATTAACAGAACTGGACATCGATGCCGCATTTCGGCCGCTACCATTATTCGCTATACCCGAAGTACTACTTAATAAACTGCCGCTCGTTACTTGACTACCACTACTTGAACTGCTACTGCCTACGGTAGTGAGAAAAAATGAAATTGATGTTGAGTATTGAAATAAAGAATCGAAATTTTATACGAACTTCTATGCCCTGGAATTGAATTTACAGGGAATAAATTCGGTGGCATTCCTGGGGCAACGCATCGACTATTTTGATGGTTGTTGATGACTGGCGACAACGGTGGAGGCGCATGATGAACATTTGGTCTACTGGGTGGTATTAATTGCTGAAAAAAATTACGTAACATCGTAAGATTCGAAAATAGACTTTAACAATATATTGGTTATGCTTTGTTATTCTCACTTTTCACATTCCAATAACACATAATTCAAACAGACTGTTTTCACACAAGATTTCATAAAAATTATGCAAAGAATCACCTTTTTAATCGTAAAATACTACTCAAATCAAACGAATTAAAAATCAATTTGAAAATATTTGTTGAACAAAAATGAATATGAATCCCTCACTCCATTGTAATCATCTTCATACTATTTTTAATAAACTTTCATTGATTTAGTATAATAAACCGTAACCGTTATTCTATTATCCATCAAGCCAATCGTTTCGTTGCACTTCAAATACTTAAAACTGAACTAAGTCCTTCCTACAACATTAATCGTATTCGGCGGACGAGGGAAATTTTTCTACGCATTCGAAGTGATAGTTTAAAATAAAAATCTCATTCTTTTATCATATCAACACGACACCCGAGTATTACACAGTGAACGTGTACGTGTTCATGTACTTTTACACGTCACCGAAATTGAATTGATAAGCAACAAGGACATAAAGTAACAAAAAAAAAAAAAGCCCGTTTACTTTTAAACTTACTCCTCTAAGTAAAGGAGGAACTGGCGGTGTAGATGGAGGTTTACTATGATGTATTGACGATGATCTGTGAGCGACATTGTTGGAAGTTAGTTTATTCGGGAGGTTATGCGAAGGCGGCACAGGCTGACCAATACTAGCGTTCGTAATTGGTACAATGGAGATATTCTCTTTCATTTGTTGAGATTGACGCAATTTCTTTAAAAGTACCAATTTCATCTCTTCATTTCGTAATTCATCTTTCAACAATCTTATTTTTTTCTCTGCTTCCATCCTTTCAGCGAGTGATAGTTCCTACGATTATAGATATAGATTTTAATTAGACACCGAATGATTTCAGATAACCTTGATTGAACAAGAGTACTTGAAATCAAAATGTACCGTATACTTATCTGCAATGATAACATTCGTCAAATACGACGGAAAAAAGTACACATACCTTGATCGGAGGCAATGGTGGTAATTCTCCTTCATCACTATCCGAATAATCGTATCCGTTCATGTAACCATTTTGCTTATATTCATCGGTGTCAGAAACGACGACTACGTCTGTTGTTTCAACATAATTTTTCACTTCAGTTCTGGGACGAAGACTACGTTTGGTGTTGTTATACTGTCCCATACTAGGGGATGGACTTCGTTTGTTGCTATGTGATTGTGATGATCCAGAAGAATCTGGTCTTCGACTAGAAATATTAGAAATATTGAAAGTCATTCAATAATAACTCATTTGTAAAAAACAATTACATAAAAATGATCTAAGCACAACTTCACATACCTTGAAATACTGAGATCAACAATAAACGAATCATCATCTACCTCCATTCGAAGTAATTACCAAAGAAATATGAAATATAAATTCTGGGCCTGAAAAGCAATACTACTTCATTACTTGATTTTCAAGTATCGGAAAATTAACCAATATACACAATGTTTTCAAAGAAAAATTCACTCTACAATCACCCACGATATCACATCAAAATAATCTTGATTGATATTCTTTTATTATAACTTTTTTATGCGTACGTAATAAAACTGAAATTACCACTACAGGTAATGATAAAAAAAAAATGGCCGATCAATGTTGCACACATTCACACACGTATTCATATCTCCTACTAAATAGTTGCTCAACACATATGTATGTACATATAACATGATAATGAAGCGGCGATGGAGCATGCTATACATCGGTATGACGTATCAGCGAAGTTGTTCTTTACACTAATCAGTTCAAGAATCGGGACTTCGCATGAACAAAGGTATTTTTCAGTTCCCATTAACAAAATCGTTGACAGATTGGATTGAAACACTTTTTAGCTTTTGGATTTTAAAAAGGGAAGAAAAATCTCGCTGAACTAATTTGTGAAATATATTCAATTAGATACTACGTTTACACGACCCAAGTAGATAAGTACTTCATTCACTAATTCGTTACATTGTTATAGGTTTATAGTATTGAATGCGGTTTTTTGCTCAGTTCCCATCAATATGGTTATATTGATTCCATTCTGGGATCAATTATCAATAATTTCAACATCAGCTCTACTGAAATTGATTACTTAATTAATTATTTAATTAATTAATTAAATCATTTCAAAATCTAAATAAGCATTTCGAATAGTGAATGGAGTGAGAAGCTGAATAAAACGACACCAAACACCGATGCTTTTGAATAAATATCTCATTTCCTTAATACATACCTTAGGGGTCAATCAAGGACGTTTAAATTGGATGATTGCCGGACAAATCGATTTCAAAGGAACCGACACTAGGTGTTAATTACATTTCATACTAATTTTCGAACATTGATTCACAAAAATACGGATTTATTAGAATCAAACGTTGAAATGATTTTACGTTGATGAAATTGAATAAAAAAATAACATTAACATAAATACTAAAAATCTATCGACGTTAATAACCGAAGAAGAAACTTACACGCAAAAATTAATAACTGATTCAATATGGCGTGGCCTTCTTGTTTTTCTCTTATTGGGTTCACTACTCATTCTATCTTTGTTGCTCATTCTCTCTACTTCTACACTCGTTTAACAGCACGGAGCATGCCGCGGCGCTACAGGGTCTCGTCTCTTGTAATACACGGATACGGATTCCGTAAACAGATGAAAATGACAATAAACAAAATGAATGCACGTGACCCCCCACCAACAAATGCGAACCATTGATTGGTGGATATACCATGGATATACAATATATACATATTCCGACGTAAGTATATTTTTCAAGCTAGAAAACCTAGCGTAGCAGCCGAGCCGAGTGGCGAGTGCTAACCGGTAACCGCGGTTATTAAAATTAAATTACATAGTTGCACGAAACGTGTTACGGGCAACTATAAAGAAGCTAGTTCATTTTTCGCTCGAAAATGAAAAATTTAATACAAATGTAGATCCAACACATTGATCAGATCGAGAAATTCGAATGACTGAAATTTGAAATGTTTTTTCAGTTTAATACCTGTTTATTCAAATACTAGAACTAGATTATAGAGAGTGCGATTTGGGTCAGTAACACAGCGATCAACGAATGAGCGAAACGAAATTATTTTATGTACGGTACACGTTCAGTAGTTACGAGTACCGGAGTACGTAATATGTACACATATCGTATACGTAAGCAGTAATACTCATTAACGCATGCGCGTTAAACACACGTGCTTGAAAATTTTGAAATTTTTTTTTATTTTGAATTCTGAAGTGAAATAGTCTTGCACACTAACCATGATGAGGACCATCAAATAGGAGACAGCTGAACTGCTGAAGTACGATAAATATATCCTTCTATAAACCTTCTTAGCGAAAAAAAAAAAAACGAAAACGAGATATTTTATAATTTTGATTACAAATGTATAGAGCTGAATTTTTACTATTAGACAAAAGTTGGTGAACGGCCGAAAGGATTGCGGAGTACACATACCTAGTTTATGTACAATGGATGTAAACAAATTTCTAGAGTCAGGTGAATACATTTAAATTTGAATTCGATGGGTATAAAATAGTAAAAGTGGTGAAATGAATGTCATGAAATCACGAAACCATTATGTGTTTCTTTTAGTTGTTCCTAAGATTACTTAAGATGGTTGCTATTTTCACACTTCCTTCAACATGCAAAGTAGAAATTTACAAGAATTTGATACATATCTACAAGATTAACATTTTCAAAATTTTTGATAGTTAAATCATACGGGCAACAATTACGAAATGCATTTGTACACTACGTTGATACCACTTACCATCCTGATCTAAACCCAACCTAATCGATTCAGCAGACCATTGCACAAGTGTGTATGAAAGTATGGATAGGCAATTGGGCATGTATCAAAGTGTAAGTACATACATTACAGTTACATTCCTAAAATGTAGTGATCTACGTATTAATGACAATTAGTACGGGCTACAAGAAAGTTGCATAATTATATCTCAATGGTTAAAGCGATCAACGAAGCTACACATACGCAATGCTCGTTGATAGGGAGAGGCAAGATCTCCCCATTTGAAATTTTTATACTTACTGGTTCTTTTGAAAATAAACCAATTTAACTGTATTGTCAGCAGTTTTGACGTCGATTATGTAACATCTGCGATAGATGAAACAAGTTGAGATACAGATTTCCAGGATTCAATGAATATCTCATAAAAAATAAATCAAGTAGAAATGAAATTGAAGAGTTTATTGATTGAAAACACTACAGTAAACATCTTCATTAACATGTAATAAATGATAATATTAAAATATTCTCACGCGAAGGTAATATTAACGTGTACAAGTAAGTAACAAACAAAAAAATACATACTACATAGAAAGCGAAAAAATTGGTTATTTAACATACACTTCAACCATATTCATAAGAGTCTAAAACTTGTTCCAACTTTTCCGTCACATAAAACAAACAAAAAAAACAATATACAAAAACAAAATAATAACTTAAAGTATTCCAGTGTTACAGAACTTCACTCAGCGTTGAAATAAACAGCTCAATTACTATGTAGTTGTAGTTAGGTATTTGACAATTTTTCAGGCTTAACCTTAGTGAAATTACATGAAAGCGATAATATTTGTGTATGTATTGTGCTTAAATTTTCAGTCTTACAGGGTGTCTTTTATATACTTGAGACCAGAAACATATATTTATTAATAATTCGACTATAAATGTATGCAACATTGAACTTCAATAATAGTGTTCTGAACGCTTAAAACTACCACAACAGAAATATACGAGATGTTATTAAAAAGCAACGGAAGTTAAGGAAATAATAACAAACGATAGAAATATCCAAGCGAGGTTACTTCTATGATGTAACACGAAACAGTAAATTTACCTGACCTACGTGTTACTAAACTTTGAAGATGATGTGTACAGGACATCAAAGTTTCCAGATTTTAATGAATATACCTTCCAGATCATTAAAATTTCATTTCTCATAAGGTAATCTCAGTTTTTCTTAAAGTAGTTCAAAGAAAGCGTCGAATACAAAATTTTGTTGTTTTTTATCTAGACATAAATTCAAATTAATTATAACATATTACACCTTCGCTAACTCATCTATGCACAAACACAAATCGTAATTCTAGACTCATTCTATAAGTTGAAGATAAGGTATATTATACAACTAGGAAGAAAAGTTCGCCAGGATTAACGAGCAATGTGTTGGTATTCGGGTATTCGCATTGATAGAGATAAACGATTTTACTCAACACTTAATATCAAGTTTTGATAGAATGCATCAACACCGCATTGTTTTCTCAATAACTCTCGTTCACGAAGTTGTTGGTAAAATAATGTAATTTTTGATCGGAAAACAGTGCAGTATTGATGTACTTTATTATCAAATACTGAACAATAGTACTTGTTCTATTCACTTTGGGAGAAAATCACATTACTTTTCTAGATGAATGCGATTTTTTTCCATTAATAAAGGAGAAAATGTTTGTTTGTGCTACTGCGCAGTCAGCGAGAAGGATATAAAGTATCGTTTCATCTCCCTAGTAATAAAAAATTTTTTATTATGACATCATCCAAGCTTATCAAGACATTTCCATCACGTCTTATCATCACAAAAATTCCATCACTTTTTGTTCTCATACCTTAATTATAATACAAATAATTTTTAAAATACATTAGTTTCGATTAAATTAACATACTGCGATAACAAACAATGGTATAATAATCACAAACTTGATATTATTTTTAAGACGATCTTATACGTTCATAAAGGTACCATATATAAACATAACAAGCAGGAATGATGTTATAGCAATAACTTCATCTTTTTGCACCAAAATAGGACAAATACAAAAAAAGTAAAGATAAAATAAATAACACGATGGAAAAATAATTGTGTTTACGACTAGCAAGAAAATACCACAGTCTCGTAATTAAATAATTGTGTCTACACCTGGTAAACATAGAAGAAATAATTAATAAAATTAAATGCTTTTGACAAACATTTCATAAATGAACAAGATTTTGTTACATTTAAATTTCCATCTTTATTTCAAAATTAATGATTTTAATTGACATGTGGGGGGTATGATGCGACTTCAAGAAGTAATAATACTGATTTTAAAACATAATATTTCAACGCGAGTTTATAACTTCAATATCGATATTCACCGAGTAATTATTTCGTGATTTACTCATATGTCCATAAAACGATCAAATTATGCGAGTAAATCCATTAAAGACGAGGTTTTGTAACAAAAAACCTCCGCCATCTATTTTTTTTCTCATTCTTTTTCAGCCCGCATACTTTGAAGGTAAAACAAGATTAACATGCTATTTTGAGTGACTTATTTTATTCATTTCATCTGCTACTTCACTAATCCCTATAAGTTTGATTATCAACACAAATTATAACATCTTGAAAAAAGAAATATTTTACTACAAACAGACTTGACAAAACCATGTGATGTCGCATAATACCATCCAATCCGGTCATAAAACACGGCAATTCTAATACACAAAGCATTATAAAATGTTTGTCAACCACAATGAAAAATAATACCACACACATTTTGATGCATATAAAATTAGGTACTTTCTCAGCAATATAGGGTGCCCTATCATATATATAGTAATTAAAAAAGGTTGGTAACATTGATCGTTTTGCTCTCAAAAATCACATTCTTGGTAAACGCTGAACACGCAGATAAAAAATGGCATACGAGCTCATATGAGTGAAATTTTGCAGAATTTCGTACAATATCAAGGAAAATAAGAAAACTTATGTTCACTTCAAAATTCAAGTAGCGCATTTCAAAACAATGCAATATTGATGCCATTTTGAATCTTAGTATTATGGAAAAATTATTTCATATCATTTACATGAGGTTAACGTTTAAAATTGAATGATAATATTTACTCAAAATTCTTTGTTCCTAGTCTAAAACGCTACACATATCACAGTAAAGTTCGGAAGATGGAAATGATAATTTGGTAACAGTCGGTTTGATAAACAATACAAAAAAAATAAATGTAAATATCTGACACATTACACAGGTAAGTTACTCGATACAATTATTCAAGTATTTCGATAAAGTTGGCAAACAAATCCAAATTTTACATTTTTTATATTCTTTTCGTACATGCTGCGGTAATTTCGTTCCATCATATATCTTACTGCCTCGAAATTAAACTGAATCTTAAAACAGGACGCCTAAACTTAAAATATCAAATCTTAACGTTATAGACTGAACTGCATACCTCCATTTGTACACTAGGAAGTAAAGTGAAATTATAACATTCAAAAAAAATTGTTTCAGATTTATCGTTCAATTCATTTGTAAAGATATAGGCGCTACAACATCAATACAGTAGTAAATTTTTTCAAAGCATAATAAAACGACGCTTATTGATCACTAAAAATATAAAATCAAAGCCGTGAGGAAGTATTACTCCGATTAATTTGATTCAGTATGAAAGAATTGAGTTTAATTTATTGTCCAAGATGTAGTTGTCTAGTTGATACACTTTGAAAAGGCACACAATTTCATAGTACGGAAAACTAATAATTTTATTGTTTTCGCTTTTTTACTATTGATAATATTTCAAAGATGCAAGTAAACATACGACTTTTTAGACACTGAAAACATACTTTCAAAGTAACTTGGAATAATTATATGATTATACCTCCAAATAATCATATCAAAAGCCCAAAATATTTTAAATAATAATGGTATTTAATTGACGATTGATATTTTGAATTGTTTACGAAACTGGTCATGCCTCTCAATAAAAATGAGCAGGAAAAGAAAACTTGAAATCATCAAGTACAAAGTTCATTTCATGCATTTAAATTGGTCCACATACATAATATGTACAACTGAAAAATGGATGGATGCATTACCGATGAATAAATATTTCTGTTTTTGAATTTGAAAAATGTATACATAGTAGTTCGAAATGAACTATTTTGGATGTATAAACTGATACTTACGTATCTGAATACATAAGTATTTTTAAAAGTACAAGCAGAAAATGCAAAGAAAATCAAAATTTCTTCAAGCTAATCTTCAACAAATTAGCAAGCCATGTCAGCTCACATATAAAATACAAATTAAAAGAAAAACATTTCTTTTCAACAAAAATAATTCGTTCAAAATTTAAATGAAAATTTTCTAGATGGATTCTAATCACGAAATATGAATCCTTAGGATAAAAGATCTATATACTCAAGTACATATATAAACCCACAATATTTCTCCGCGCATTTTTTCCGGAGGAGAAAAAAATATGAAAATGATAGAAAAAAACCTGAGTCATCATAGAAATTGAATTTAAAACTGAAAAATTTTTGAAAAGAAGTTGAAAAATTCTTGATACTTACATAAATACTTTACCGCAGCAATAACATAAAACATGAAATAAAATTTCTCGATAACTAAATCAACTTTTTCATAACGGGAAGGAAAATAAGAGAAAAAAAAGCTGCCACCGGTTACAAATAAAATCGAGCTTCAATAAAAATTTGTCAGAAAAAATAATAAATTCAAAGTACTTGTAACAATTATTCACGCTAAAATAATATTTTACGTCGCAATAATTCGTTTAGAGAACACGTCCCCATCGTTGGTCAAGAGAAATTTTTCAGCTGACACAAATAAAATAATAAAATAGGATGAAATATAAAGTTTAACAAACAGGAACATTCAAAGAAACGATAACTGATTCAAAGTCACATTTCATTAAGTCTTACATACGGTCGCATATTTGTATGTTTCATTTCACTTTGGTTACTTTTCAAATTCAAAAAATTTCAAAGAAATGAAAAACATTACTTCACTTGAATAAAACTCAAACTAAAATAATACAAAACAAATAGACGAACTGTTCGAGAAAAGGAATAATACGTATAACAGCCAAGATGAAAGGAAAAAATCAATGGAGATGAGGTAAAGTAAAAATTATTGAACCCATTGCTTCAGAATCGCAAAAACTGAAACTTGAGAAAAATAATTCAAACCCGATGACGGGAATTTCAGCGGGCAAAAAACGTGTCAGCTATAGTTACAGCTACAGCTCAAACATTCATAATTCAAGGTCATTACATAAAATTGGTAGAAGATACTCATCTGAATCGTATTTATCTGGATGAAATACAACAGGATGAACATCTTTTTTTTTCAGGGTTTTCCAGGGTTTTCCCATACATTCGGAAACTTCCTGTTAACGAAAAGAAAAAAAAATTGATGAATGAAAATTCAGCTCAAATTTAAAAACTTTCAAATGAAATACTATGCAGTAAAAAATTATACCTGTTCGATCTCTTTTGATGTGGTATTTGGAGAAGCGGTATCATCGAAGGATTCCACCATTTCAGATCGTAAAACATCCAATTTTTTTAGAACATTGCCCCGTAAGCGAGAAATAGCTCGCAGATCATCAGCGAAATACTTATACCCTATAATGTATAAACAAAATGGAAATTATTTCGAGTCTTGTAAATACAGGTAGTATGAAAATACGAATAAGAAACTGAATGTCATTGTACCAATGAGAACAATCTCTTCTAAATGAACACATCTCCAGGAGGCGAATATAAATGGATTCATTGTTCCAACGTTAAAATCATCTTTCACTAATACATCACGATCGGAGTAAACAGGAGAATCGACCCACCACAAGCTACGTAGTGAATTCCAGTACATATGTAATGAGTTCAATGCAGTTTCATTGAGCTGCAACAAAATTTATGAATTTTTCACCAACTAACATGAAATTGTATTAAATAAAGATTAAATAATAAATACCGTTTCACAGAAGAAGACTCTTAGATGAGTTAATGGCATTGATTTTTTTAGAATAGTTTTTTGCAATTCCAAAACAGCGCAGTAGGCGTGTATCACGTTCAAACGAAGCTCAACATTAGGACTTTACAAAAAAAAAAAAAAAATTGACTTTTTTACATCAATACTACAATTACACAGTAAAAAAGAATTAACATTTACCAGTACTTCACCAAATCCGTCCATTTAGCTTCAGTAGTACCAGGATGATCTTGTACATTACTATGAACATGAATTATAATTCTCTTTAACGAAGAACAACTGCATAACACTTGAAGAAAATCGTCGCAAACATAATCGTAGTTGATACTCAAAACCTAAACAGTAATTGACATCAAGTTACCAATGTATGTATTTCTCATAATTGAAAGTACTCCTTTAAGCAGAGGCTGATAAGCCAATGAATAAACTTTAAAATTTATAACCAATTTTTTTCAGGAAACTAAATCTGAAGCTTAAATTTGAATACATTATAAAATTTGAGCTGAAGTTAGGTTGAAACTTAAGTTTAAGATCTCTTTTGTTTGTAATGAGAAGTCTGAACTTAAAATCAATTTAAATTCGACCTCAACATTTCACTGAAGTTTTCTTAGTTTTAATTTTCCGTAAACTTCGTATGTCAATGGCTCATGACAGAAATGAGAAAAAAAATAATTGAACTAGAAAACGGTTAAAATCGTATGTCAGAAGTCAAGTTTTGAAAATTTCAAGTTTCAATATTTGAAAACATGAAACTTGAGCTGAATTTTCAAAAAATTCAACTTAAGATCGACAGTAACTACTTAAAGCTTAAGATTGGCTTACAAGCCCTGTTAAGTAGTATTACATACCTGAAGATTTTCGTAACTTTTTAAATAATGAAAGTCTAACGAATCGAATATGGATTCCTCAGGATCATATTTCAGCGATGCAATTCCTAGAATTCGAATAGACTTCGAATGTTGGTTTGCTATCGTTTTTAAAAACTGATTGCAATAGACTATCAAATCATCTAAGCAACCAATGCCAAACTCTTCCAATTTATCTGTTTTTGTAAGTATTGTCAAAATATGATGGTACATTCGACTAACAAAACAGAAATCGATTAACATCTATTGCATACAAACATAAATGTATTTCGTACATTCAACAATTACCTGGAATTAAGAACGGACGCACTGCAAGTATTATTTTTGGAAGGATACAACGCACAATGATTAGGAACCAGCATCAATCTACTCAATTGTGCATTACCAGCTAATATACTCAATAAATCGTCTGTTAAAAGTGAACTCGTAGAATCCAACGAGTCGAAAATAATATCTACGTATTTAACAATTTTTCCAAATGCGTGCATGAAATATTTTGCTTTCTCTTCTTTATCTTTATTCATCATTATCAATGAAAAAGAAATAGCCTTCCAAAAACACGGATGATACAAACCACATCGCCACCGTTTGCAAGTCGAAGATGCATTCAGTTTGTCGGGCCAAGAAAGGTAAGCAAATATTTGATCTAATACAACATTAGGAATATCATTCCAACCTCTTGAAACTAGTGTTTCCATCTTAAATTACTCAATTTTATAAAAACATCATTAAGTTTAGCGAAATTAAATTTCTGAACAATAGAAACACTTGAAGATAACGAAACTTCAGCACGTTAAAACGATTATTCACATAAACAACTTAAGCTTACCAGTAAATGATTATTACATTTTGATTTAGAACGAAAGACATTTTTGTTTAGGAAACGCAATTATTCTTATGTTTATGTCATAACGTCACAAGGTGTAATTGTTTTTCTCAGTCCCCCTGGTCAAAACCTGCCCAAACTATTGTTAGCACATCAGCTGATCGATAACCTGCCCTTCTACTCAAGCTATTCGAAACCACCGCTTTGGTTGGTCGAAACCTTGTTAAGTCAGAACTGTCAAAACCTATCGAAACCCACTCAAAAAGGCGTAACAATACCAGACCACTTTTGTTAGTTTACTGCTCTGTTAAGTTATGGTTTCTGTTTCGACCTTCTGGTTGTTCTAAAAATTCATTTTTTAAAATTTATTTTATTTATAATTTTGTCATTCGTACTGTTCAGAATTTAATTCCTTTAGGCGTTAATGATTCTGTAAGATTATAATAAACTATTTAAAGTAAATAATCATGGCAACTTGAGGACTTGACAACTAGCAAATAGTAACGAAAATAATATAAAATAAATAAAAATTAACTACAATCATTTCGTACATACATATCAAACTTTCATATTCATTTATTCAAGCCAAATTTAGATAAAATTACTTCAAAAAAGAGACGGCGATGAAAATGTAAAAGTTAGCCTCGAAAAGTTTAGACATGGTTTAGAATGAATATTTCAAGTAGTTTATATTCAATGAGTAGAGAACATGATTAAATCTTTCACGCTCTTAAAAATTAACAAAAAACGCTTTAATAGCTAGACTGTTTATTTCATTTAATCATGAAGAACAGCACAATATAATATTTTAATGTGATATACATATGTTGATTTATGTACACGCACTTTGGTTAATATTACCACTACTCATACTGGCTAAATGAAGCATTTCACGAAATCACAAAAGCTGTCGTTATTAAAATTTACGTTTTTTTTTTTGATAAGTGTATTCAATTTAGCAGCTGATATATACAATAATTCGGTGTGACAAAATTTTGAGTAAAAATTGTGCTGTGAAATAGTTTGAAAGATATGTCCATAATAGAACAATAAATTTAATTTTCCATGACGAAAGGATTAAGTCGATGGCTGAAGTACACTCATTTCATTGGAAGAATGTTTTTGCCATTTTTGGAGGTTTGATATATGAACGAAAAGAGAAGAGGCATGTAGATTTCCCAACAAGTAGCATTATCTTTTTTCTCAATGTAAGATC
The DNA here is from genome assembly GCA_900060175.1 of Ferrisia virgata. Classification (NCBI taxonomy): domain Eukaryota; kingdom Metazoa; phylum Arthropoda; class Insecta; order Hemiptera; family Pseudococcidae; genus Ferrisia; species Ferrisia virgata. The sequence continues at coordinate 13,217 of FIZR01001264.1, read as the reverse complement.
AATTCATTGTATGTGAACGTGTGAATCTTATTGATAATGAGTATAATAATAATGTACTACACAAAAAAGAAATCATCTTTTTTCAGGATAATATTGATTTAATTGAAACAACAATAAAAATATAGAATTGCTTGCAAGAAGACAAATTTAAAACAAACTTAGGAACGATTTTAATGAGTATAAGTGTAACAAAAGAATTATATCACAAATAAATGTTTGTTGCATACTAAAATGACGAACAGTATGATTACAGAGGAAAAATTGTTGAATATTTCCATACACAGTAATATTAGGTAGATGGTAGTTAGAGACAAACACGAAGTAATACTGAATGTAATAAAATAGAATTAATCAATTACTTCATGATTATTATCATTCATGTCATTAGGACAAAATGGAAGATTTTATTGATTGTGCTTTTGCTCGAATTCATTTCGTTATTTACATTACTTACATGATATGAATGATAATCAATTTCATTGGAAGATGTTAGGAGAAAGTAGATGATCATTGAAAAATTTCGTAATACATGCTAAAATTATCGCAATGATGTAATATAATATGATTTGTAACTTGACATTAGTACGAAGCGGCAAACCCATACGCATGCCCTTTTCTTTAAAAGTTACACGATGAAGAAAGTACAGAAAGGAAGAAAAATAAACATGTAATATACTTAAAATTAAATGATTGTTACTATCGCGTTTATCATGTTTACGAAATTAAATAAAATAAAATGAATCATGACATGGTAACTATAAATAATTGTTGAAAAAACGATTACTTGTGAAATTTCTCATCTCCAATTAACAATCACTTTACTGTAGGTAATCTCCTAAACCAAGTTATCACTGGAATAATAATTTAAAAAAAAAAACAAAAGAATTTGCATAGACCTAACGAGAAAAATAATGACCGAAATTATTTTAAATATGACGCTCCTCAAAATGTATAAATTTAAAAAAGATCCAATATTTTATGTCTTATGGACGCTGAGCACAATCGCAATAAATGAAAAATCATTGCAATTACTAAACATTGCCGTCATATTCTTTCAATACTTTGTAAGCTTGATTTTAAAGCTTAAATTAATATAATTATATGAGACAAAAATACTTCTTCATGAGCAAGATGAATAAAATATTTTTTGCGTAACAATTATTTTACGATATTAAACAAAATAAAACGGTAAAATTTGTCAGTGTTTCTCTGCGCTGCATTAATAAAATAGACAGAGAAGTATTTGGAAATTAAATTGTAAAATGAAATTTGTAAGAGATTCTTCAAAATAAAAACTTTGAATTTCTCAGACCTGAAGAAAACATAATCTGATCAACGAAGTAGAACTATTACGCAAATGGATACATTTATTCCTTTTTTTTAAGAAAGAAAGAAAGAAAGAAAGAAAGAAAAAAATAAAAAAGTTATCAGCAATTCTACGAATACTAATCAAAATTGATCGAGAAAATTTGGTAATCTAAAAAACGTATGGACGCAAAGATTTTAAATCATATTCAACAAATAAATAATTTATAAGTTTCTTTTCGATCCAATTTGTCCATAATAATACTCATAATAAAGCAAATTTGTTAATCATTATTACATTATTCCTATATAAGTCGAAAATAATTTATCACCTAAAATACATGACGATTTCCGCATCTCGGAACAATTAGAATCCATTTTTGTTGACTAGATATATATTCATTTAATTCATTAAGAAAGACGTTACCGCATATATGAAATAAAAACTTAATAGGTACTTTTATTAATTTCCTAAAGAAAGGTGACGAATCTGTTACTGACTATCAAAAGAAAATTACAAATATACCAACAAAAATTGAAAGTACCATCAAAATTCAGGTTCTTATTCAAAGTACCTATAAACTCAATCATTGCTCTAAATTTTAAAAATTATTCATCAATAGTAAAAAAACACTACGGTCCAAAATCTTTAATAGCCAATAAAAGCCTTTTAACATGACCTACTTTGGTCACTCCTAACTCTTTCAAATCAGTGCGCGTTAAATTAAGTAATTCCCGTCCGCGTACATCATGCAACGTAAATGATTCGCAATACTCCCCCAACTGTAAAGATTCTAACCAGCTAGTAACTTCAGGTACGCCCCACGTCGATACTTCTTTTCGATTGTATTTATGGACTGATACACCGCTCCCGCGACGAAATCGCTGCCAAAATGCACTGCTACTTTTACGTCCTTGGGCAAATTTTCGATCCTGTGATGCAAAATATATTTTTATTTTTAATATTTAAAAAAAACTTATTACACACGCAAATTTGCAGCTAATCATATCAATGCGTACTACTTCGTCCGGAGAAATCGTATTAAAATAAACCAATGGTTGGGAGCTAGTTCCACCGAACGTGCATTTTTTCAATTCAATTTCCATCTGAATTAGGCAACAATTCAATTGACGTTGGATTTCGGGAGCGATCTTTACGAAGAAAATAAAAAAATTGAATAACTGAACGTGATACTAACAAATTTCTACACAATAAAAAACTTTATTACTTTGGCTGCTAAATTTTTCGCTAATAATAGTTGATTTGTTTCTTCAACCAATCTTTTCGTAACTTTAACTAGCTCGGTAGCTGTTGCTCTCATATCGGGCTAATAGAATATTTGATTTTAATAAAGAGTTTCGATACCTACGCATTTTAATTTCATAAGGTTACTTACCGGTGGCAAAAGCTTATTATCAGGGTGGACGCGTTCAATATTAATCCCAACAGCTGCAGATAAATGATACAACTCTTTCTCAATTGTTGGATTCCTAGCGAGTACCAATTTGATATATCTGTAAAATATTGCGCATTAGGTAGCTGTAATTTCATTGCAGGAATTTTTAATATATGGGTACAAGTTCGCATAGCAGTATTAAAAATTTACTTTAATAATGACGAAGCTGCTTCGATAAAATCTAATAAAATACTCAATTCTTCGTCAGTCAATTTGTTCACGTCGCTGGCTAGTCTTTGTTGGTGGCGTAAATATCGTTGCTTTAGTTCCCATGCTCTTAATGAACTTTCAAGCGACTGAAAATATTCTGGTATGAATATTATTCCATAGACTAAGTATAGCTTGAAGTTTGTATCATAGCATACGACATATTTTTTCTAAAGGTGGCATTTTACTTTTCGCTAGTTATTTTTTTAACATAAACACTTAAGTGCAGTGAGCTGCAAAAAAATTTTCATAATTTGATGCAAATTTCGTTATCCTTTAATTAATTTTTAAATTTTTGTATATTTTCAAATAATGATTAATAGAGCGTTGTAGCCGTATACCAACATCCATCCTTAACTCGATAAGATCTTACTTTCTGTAAATACGTTTAACAACATAGGCACTTGATAAAAGGGTTCAAAACAAATTTTGCATAAGTATACTAGTTCGTTTTCCACTTTGAAGAATGTAAAATTTTATTACTTTATCGCGATACAGCATTTTCATGCGATTTTTATGAATAATTCGAATCATGCCCGGAGGTTGAATCCATGCTTCCCCATCAACTTGAATAGGAATACTTTCTTCGCCTATAATTGTTTACTCCGCATGAATAAATTGTGTAAAAAAAAGTAGCATTCAATTCGGCCTTTTTTAATTTACCTAAAATATTAATCTGTACGGTTGAACACTGCGCAATCCTATGATGTTGTAGGTTAATTAGACGTGAAGCTGCCATCTGTACAGTTCCAAAAACGGCTACAACTTCCAGAATGTGATCATCAATACTGGGAGCCAGAAAAATATCGTCTTCTTTTGTACCACCCCAGAAATTGATACCACCCATGAAACTGCAAAAAGTGAATGTGTTAAAAGTATACGTGTTCATTGAAATGAAAAGAAGTTTAATAATTCACATATACCTAGGAATGTTTAATACCACAATACCCTGCAATGAAGGTAGTGGAATTCTTTGACCATCACATTCCAACTGAACTCTTTGATCAAGATTTTTGCAAGTTTTCTGGAATGAAATAAAAACGTGTCATTTGTAATTTCAGATGTTGGTTTATTATCATCGAAAAATAGGTCTTACCTGCAACCATTGCTTACTCCCCAGAACTCCATACCACATGTAATTACGTGTACGAGATCTACATTTTTCTGGATGTTCCTCTCGTTTATGATGAAAATCTAAAGAAATTTTTGCATCTATGCCGATACCGAAATAATTATTCATAACACAACGTTCAAAAAAACCTTCCCTAAAATATAGTTTCATCAGCGTCAATTTCAATGAAATACTTACAGTGAACTATTATTATTATATACGTACATTAATGTTTCATCAGGATCCATCAACGGAACAGCTGCAGCACATAATGCATCTGCATTGGCAAGTAGTACTTTTCCTACAATACCAGCTTCTGTGACATCTGCATATAATAAAGAGGGAAAATATTATATTATTAAATTGGAGAATAAATGTACGAATTTACGAATTACCGTAAATTATAACTAACTTGGCCATTGAGGAAGTCTAACTAAAGGATTAATTATTGGAAGAGCTTTTTGTTCTGATTTGGGTAAGGTGTCTTTTTGCTGATCAGCTGAGTCGGAGAGGGCTAAACTTATATTTGATATTCGACGAGTTGGACTTGGAGAACAATGCACCGACATCAAAGGAGAAGCTGCCGATACTACGTACAAGTATGTGAGAAAAAAAATTAATGTGTTTTGTTCTCTGTAATGCACTAATTAACGTAGTACACTTACATCTTCTACAATTCTCGCTCAGCCGCCGAACACTTTCATTTGGAGGTTTATGCTCATGATCCCCAGTTTCACGTTTTACTGACGTATGAATTGGTGATGGCGGATCAATGATAACAGTTAGACCAGTGCTACCTGAATTGGCGATTGTTTCTTCTTTCTTCATCAAACCATAAAATTTTGCATACTCTTCGTCGTCAGTTTCCGATACAGTACTTCTCCTATCGGGTTTAATTTCGTTATCCGTTAAAAATAAACCATCTGTACTAGAAGCCAAATTATTATGTGATCCCCGAATTCGTAAATTTATGTCATCTTTTATAGACAAATCGCAAAATGAACTGTTGTCAGCAGATACGTGGATTTTTGGAATTTCTAAAACTGTATTAAATGATGCCGACTATAATATCAAAGCAAAAATAAAAAAAATATAAAGAATAGTTACGCTTTCGATTCCATCCAATGAACACCATAATTCGAAAAATTCAATACACCTTACTTTTTTATCAGCTTCAGTAGAACTTTCTTGAATTGGATTTACTGCAATGCATTCGTTATCCAAGTCATCGAATGATTTTTTTCTGTGTCTACATTTGATAGATTTTCTAGCTATATCGCTACCTTCAATAAAATGAGCGATACTACATCTCTTAGCAAAATCTAAACCCATTTCTCTTCTATATTCTTCACTACACTCTTCCTCTTCTTCAGGAGAAGTACTAAATAAATTGGTCATATCTAATTCAGATCCTACATTGCAAACGCCTTCAATACTGATAGGAAAACTGTGTTCTGACTCTTTAATTGAATCTCGTAAACTGGAACGATTAATACTGATTGCTTTTGATTCGTGTTTTTTATTATTGGTAGAACCTGTAACATTGAATAGACGTTGAATAATGTAATACAATTCTCGACATTCAGTTAGAGTTTTCTTTTTCACTTTTATCCAATTATTCATACGATCAAATATGAAGATGATTTTTTTTTTGTTTTTGGTTCAAATATAGTAATTAATAAACCAACACTTTTTTTTCTAAAGAGACAGGCTTCAGGTAAACTACTAAGAATTTCAAATTAAATAAATAAGTAAAAAAAAGTAAAAAAAAAACGGATTTTGATCATCCATCAAACAAATTACTAACCTTCAGGACTATCGTCTGAAGTTTCAGAAGAATCAATATGTCCAATGTTAGCCAATTCTTCAGATAATGAACCTACATAGTCCTTATGATCAATCCGGTCATCTTCTTCGTAATACTCACCGGTTCTTTCATAAAATATATTATCTTTTTCGTCGTTATACTCCTCTTCTTCTTCATCGTCTTCGTCATCATCAAGATCTCTTCCCTTTTTGACCTTTATTTCATCGAGAAGTTCGCTCAAATTATTTTCCGAATGATGAGATATATTGCTTACAAAATGATATGCTTCGGTTTCCGAAAATTCGAATAAAAATTTACTTCTAAAGATAAAAATATTTTTCAATATTTGCAACGTAAGTATTATTTTTAATTCACAATTTTTTATCTCACTTGTGTAATTCATCGGTTTCAGTAAAAGAACCGTGCCTGGAATCAGCAAATTCTTTAGGAACGGGCAGCGACTCTAAATTAATTTCAGCCGAGCAAGAAGAATCTCTGCGAAAATCCGGCAAAGGAGAGATAGAACCCACATTTGGAATTACAGACGGTGGGGATGCTGGAGACAAACGGTTTTCTTCCGAAATATGCGTGTCCTGATTATAAAATTTTAATCATGATATTATATTTAATATTTATACATGCCTAATCAACAGTTAACTAGTTCACTATGAAAATGTTACTTTAATAACAGTAGCTGTAGAATTTGCACTCCTAGATCCGGGACTACTAGGGAACAAAGAACTGGAAAAATTTTGCTCGTCTACGGTTTTTTCAGTGTGTTCAACTATTCGACGGACAGCCCTTTTCAAACTATTCACTCGTAACAACAGTTTATCCTTTTTCGACAACAAATTTTTTAATAGCATACACAGTTTCGAAAATAAATGAGTAAATTAATTAATTAATTAACTACCTTAGAGTACTCAATTTTTGATGAAGATTCGTGTTTTTCTTGAGCTTCATTTAAAAATTTTTCTTCAGACACGGATTCAGATCGAGAAACTGAACGAGCCTCCTACAAACACAATTATCATTAGTTTAACACTTTTTCACAAAAATTACTCACAACAGATTGAAAAATTACCATTTCCAAAGCAGAATCCATTTGTTTTTGTTCTTCTTGTAATACTTGTAATAAATGATCTAGTTTCGATTTTAAAAGCAGGCATTTTCCACTAAAATCGTCATCTCCTTGCATTAATGATACATCCGATATTTCTGATATAAAATCTTTCACAGTTTCACATAATATCCTATGGGGATCGGAAAGCATTTTAATTGAAAGTTCAGCGTAAGATACAATTCTACCCTCCCCCCCCCCTCCAATAAACGAATCGCTTCATTTATTCGCCATCTTTATATTACAAGTATAAATAAGGTACTCACTTGGCTGAAGAAATGACGACAGTATGCTGATCGGATTGTAAAATTTTGGTCAAATGCGATAAGACAGAATCTTCATAGGCTGCAGCGGTAGTAACTAAATTATTCCCTCGCATTAATCCGGTGTTCAAAGTAAGTTTACCAACATCACCAACTTTAATACTACGTTCAAATACCATGATACTCCACCTGAAAAAAAAACAATTCTCGATAAAACGAGAACATTTTCCGAGTAAAGCCCTAACCAAAGTATACATTAACTTTGAATCATCAAAATAGTCTTAATTTCAAAACACAATGTACATGAAAGTTGCTCGATAGAAAATTTGAATGAAAATTTATTTTCATTCCTATTACAAAGTCGACCGGTAGCTTTGAAAGCGACAACTATTACAATCATTTTCGTATTATTATTTCGCAACCTTATTTCCAGGGAAAAAACATTTAACTAACCTGTCGAGAATTTTCGGACTAGCTTTTTCATATCGTTCTATTAACTGCGGAAGATGTGTATCATCGTCACATGAAGCACCCCATCCTAACACTCTGGCTAAATCATTTCCAGTACCCAAAGGTAAAACACCTACTTCACATTGAACCTGAAAGTTTAAAGACAATAAAATTAATTAATTACTGTAGCGGTGATGTGAATTATGGAAATCTAATAACGATACCGTATAAATAATCATTACCTGCATATTAAGTCTATCGATCTCAGATAGTACCCATCCGACCGAACCATCACCACTACAAACTAAGACGCGAAAAGGATCAAAATGACGAAATAATCGTAATCTGTCAAAAAAAAACAAAACATTTTCGATAGTTATAATATTATTTTTACAGCGCGCATACGCGTTTACGAACATAGCGGTAGCTCCATTCTACAATCAACTTAAACAACAGATAAATTTAAATTCATTCTGAAGAAGTACTAAATGCAAACCTCTAGCTCTATTCTAGATACATAACGTTACATCTACACATCTTTCACGTCAGCGAAAGCCCTGTCGAAGTTGAAACATCAAGTTCGACACAGCTTAAAATGCAGTAAAATTGCAAATCGAATTGCAATACAAATTTGTCGGTTGTTTCTGATTGATTACCACAAAAATGTATACCGAATATAATTTTAGAATGGGGAGTGCAGTGAAGATAGGAGGAGCCTTGATCAATGAGGTAGGATTTTTATCGTATTTTTCAACGGCAGTATGGATTGTGGACCCACTGTATACCAAGAAATGGCGAACGACTAAAGAGTATCTACATTTTGACGTCACGTTATGAAATTCGTTACAATTTGTAGGATAGTAACTAAATAGGTATACGAATGTGAACTCGAATTATGATTTATGAATAATGAAAGTACCAAGTGTTTTACGACTAACCCTAAAGTTGGTCCGCTTGTAATTAAATCGAACACCTGAGCAGGGTTTAGAATCTGTCTAAATCGACGAAGAAATTTCACCCCTTGATTGTCTCCAGATTTCGAATTCACGAAAACTAATAACGGTGAACACCCGTGTGGTCTCACTGCTTCCCAAGCGTCATCGGTTCCTAAGCATAATTCAAATTCAAGTAACACACAACATTAATTACCGATAAATAAGTAAATAAATAAATAAGAGAAAAAACAGTCGGAGCTTTAGCGACTAGTATAGATTATATAAATTTAAAGTAGCCAGTAAATTATTTCTAATCTCAGCCCTTACCAATGCTATGAATGGCAGTGGGAGGTACAACACTGACGTGGTTTGGACCCAGCAGGCAGCGTATCGAATATTTTGGACGGCAAGCTGTATGTACAGTTGCTCTACACCATAAACATCTCCAATCTTGAAGTCTAGTAAAACAAAAAGTTTTTCTATTTTGAACCAATAGCAAAAATATTTAAAATTTATTTTCACTGGGACTTTTTAAGTCAATGTCATAATATTCTGTCATTTTAGGAAAATGTAACACGTCACGAAAAATCATTTCTCTTGAACATAAAAGATGAGCTGGTAAATTTTTTCAATCAATTTTAAAATAATATAGAACAGAAAACCTTGAATCTTTTCATTTAAAACCTGCCTCTGGGTTATATAGGTGTGTTTAGATACCTATATACACTATTATGTGTATGCTACGTAGTGAATGAAGCGATTTATACTTGAAATGAAAAAGGGGATATTTGCAATTTAACGTAAAAATTCTATCAAAAATATACAGAATATCGTTTCAGTGATGAAAAATTCATGCTTCGACGCCAAATCCTTTATTAATATTCTCATTTTGTTTTGTCACTTCTAAAAAGTGACAAACTTTTCGAAAAACTTTTACATCATAGCTCAGTTGTTGTTATTTATGCGGCATTAATTTGTTTAAACATCACTGCATGTATTTTTCTATTCTAAGAGAGTTTTTCGAAATTTCTAAAAAAAAGAAAAAAAAAGAAAGAGTGAACAAAATGAAAGTGTACCTAACCACGATTATAATGACAATCTACGCGTACGTAGTACGTACCTTAAAACTGATCCGCATGTTTTTTCACAAACCGCGCATTTCGCAGATACTGGTAAATTTCCTTCCATCCATTGATGCGGCATTAAAATATTCTAAATAATATTCTCCGGTAAGAGAAAATATTTTCAACTGTAATATTGGAATAAAATAATTTCGCAAAAACTTACGCCTTGTTTGTCTTCTATAATATCCTTTCCTACGCTGGCCAAAGTGGTCCATTTGCAATTGCTGATTGTTTTCGCGACGCAGCGTTTGTGTACTTTGCATTTGCATACTTCGCAGCTGAAACCGTGCGAAGTGACACCTGGTGATATAAAAATACGTAATCGAATCAAATTCCATAGGATTACTATTCAGTTTTCAGTCACCAACATAATATTCACACATTCATCCATCAATGTAACCGCTTAGGCTAACCATACACAACAAAATGATAACATCGTTTTAAATATCATAACGACCAAACCAACGTCTGTACAACGTACAAAAACTGACAAATATTTCTTTAAACGATTTTAATTAATTTATCCAGTTTTACTTTTTCATTTGTCTGCCACAAAGCTTGAGTCTCTTACCTCAGGGGGAAGGGGTTGTGGCAATAGTCCTCTAAGTAAGCTGATTTTTAATAAAATCAGTACCATCCACCTTTAAGAGGGGGGGGGGGCTCAAATTTTGTGTGGTGCATTTTCCACTCAAAGTAAACATCTCCAGTAAAAATGGTTAAGATTGGGAAATTAGTTCCCTTCTTGACCCACCCTCACCAGTGACCTTACGAAGTGATATACTTTGGAGAGAGAGCTTCAAATTAACCAACTTATCAAAATTTTATAAATAGTCTAAGTATTAAATTTTTCCCAAAACTTTGCAAAAAAGCAAGTTTCATAACTAAAAAAATTTATTTAGCACGTACAAACGTACATCTTTTGTTAAAAAAAAATTTTTTTTAAATACATAATTTACAAAAAAAAACTAAAATTTTCTCATGCCTATTTATTCAAATTTTAATGAGTCTACGAGTATAACTCATTTGCGACAAAGACTGGACAATTTTTGCCAAATCTAGGGCTACAGTTAATTCATTAATATACTTCGCCATCATTAAACTATTCTGAAATTTAACTGCTTTTCTAATTCCAACCAGTGGCGGTCTCCCATATTTTGCCAATAGAGGTACATTTTCTGCCACCACTTAAAAAAATAATGGACGAAAACGTCTTACTACAATTATTTCTTAAAAGGAATTTTAAAAGAATAAATGAAAGATAAAATAACACACGAGCGAAGTGAGAGCAAATTTTTTTTGAAATATTAAAAATAGGGGGTCAAAAACGGTGTTTTAGTGCATCTTGTAACTGTAAATACCAAATTTTATTACAAGTTGAGATAGAATTATTCTCCAAAAAGGTATGCTTCAAACTTATTTTTAAAAAAATTCTGAAGGGGGCAAAGCCCGAAAATTGCCTCCCTAGGGTTTAACTTAAGCCTTATGTAATTCATGTATCCACTAGTTCTCACAAGCCTCCTCTCAATATCTAATATTTTCATCTGTATTCAACATGAGGCAAAACTGTACAACACACTTCGTTTGAACGAAGGAGTAGTTAGAGGATTTCGATTTCGTTGGATGTTTTGGAAAACTGAAACATATATGCACCTACATCCCGAGCGAAGCGAGAATGAAAATAAAAAAAATATTAGGTGTAAACGGTTGAAAAATAACCTTAAACATTGGAAAATGACATTTTGTTAAATTTACAAAATTTTCCACATCTAAAAATCGGCCACTGTGGGTACAAATTCACATTCACTAAACTTCTACCAACTGTCACCCAATTTTTCCAATTCTCAAATACTTGGGGTGGAAGGTGAGACACTCCTCCCCCTTCCGTAGGCCTCTGACCTTCATGCTTATTCAAGAAGTATCAATATTTTTATCATTCTTTGATCTCTCATAACTCCTGCAATTTTGATTTTAGTCAAAGAATTATTGCTCAGTTTGTTGTGCTCTGCAATATATCTTCATTTTTTGAAAAAAATCAAAAATTAAAAAATTTACACTGCACAGAAATTTTGTAAATTTACCTGACTTTATGGCCAAGTCGACACGGGTTAACGTGCTTCGATTCGGTCGAAATATAGCTTAAATATGTTTTGAGGGTAAAAGGGAAAAATTTAGGGGGGGCTGCGTTTTGAAATTTATGCTATTACAAAATAAGGGACACTCTAATATACGCGTATAATTGGCCTATCCGATTTGAATACTTTATTTAATTTTTGAAAGATTGAGCTAGAATCGAGGTAAATTATTCAAATCTGATTTGAATGAAAAAAAAACATGTCTTGGATTTTGACAATGTTTGCTAAGGACTTTTACTTTTTCGAGAAAGGCACCATATAAAATTAGCGTACTCTAACTTAAGGGCGATGGCAGGACCGCAGCGAACAACTGGGGGGGGGGGGTGAACAGACTTATTTTTCCAAATGAACGAGGTTATTTTCCCAACTAAATCTTCAATTCTCGGCAATTTTTTCACCTATATTTGAAAAGAAAAACAAATAAATTGGAATAGCCAGGAATGTTTAATAATGCAAGAGATTAGCAAATTTTTTCCCAGTTACATAACTGAAGTGAATAGTTATAAATAGATTAAACTTGTGTACATGCCCGAGCAAAATGAAGGCGAAATTGTGATAAAATTGGATTTTTAACTATTAAAAAGAGCATATTTTAAGGATTTATGAAGAAAAAGAAAGGTTTTCGGTTTTCACAAGTTTTTCGAGTTCAGTGACCACACATGCCTTCTAGCAAATAAGAGAAAATGGAATTTGATAGCTACACTCTTCCTCTTTTCATTTGCGGAAAAAAAAGCAGGAGCGATGAAAGAGTAAAAAATAAATACCAACTCAATAGGGCTATTTGAGAAAAACATGAATGCAGAATTCCAGATGAAACCAAAAATTGATATAAATTGTCAAAACTAACCCAAATGCAATCTGGAACACCTGCTAAATATACATAATTTTTTATTTTTCCAAATCCAAGTTGGGTGGGAGAGATTTGTACAAGTGAAGCCCATAATGATGTAGGAAATACGTCGTTAAATCGGTGCTAGGGATAAAGCTCGAGCGAAACAAGGCGGATAATTTTTCGAAAAATTCTAAAAAAAGAGGTCAAAAATGGCATGATTTATTCTTAATATATTTTTCATTTTTCGGAAATATTCGGTTTTCTCAACTTTGACCAAATTTGCCGGCTTTTGCCAACTTTGCTGAATTTTGTCGACGACCGGAAAATATTGGATCGAGGGGAGGGGGTCCGACACTCCTCCCCGCTAAATCCGCCTCTGGCGAAGGTAATGAAATCTTCCATAATATAAAAATGAATTGCAAAATGTGTTGGTAAGCGCATAACTCAACAACGCATGGACCAATCTTAACAATT
>FIZR01001263.1:0-26408 GCA_900060175.1 Ferrisia virgata | reverse complement strand
TCAATATACCTTGTACACGTAGTGAAAGTGTCAAAAATTTCCATACTCTTCGCTCTTTTACTTTTTTTTTTTTTTTTTTTTTTTTTTTTTGGTATCGTATTGTTTCGTCTTTTCTTTTTAAATACAAAATTGATTTTCAAATTGACTCATTTCGTTGAATAATTAAATTATCAAGCCATCAAATCAATTCGAAATTATGAGAAAAATCAAGAAATGGGAGTTGAAGCAGAAGTGAGATTTTTATAAATGAAAGAGTGAAGCGGAGTGGACTATGAATGGAAGTAATCCAGGGTAAGAAGCACTCAAAATGTGATGTTTCAGTCACCACTTTTGCAACACTGAACAAAAATAAATTTTCATCAATAACATACTTCGTCAGCATATCCTTAAGATGTTGAATTCAGCTCAAGTTATAATTGATAAAAACGTTCAAAATCTCATATTACAATATCAGGTATGTACTGGGTGTTCCACCATAACCTTGTCATCATTACCCCAGTGATAAGTCAACTCATGAGACTTATATGTACAATGGTTAGCATACCCAAAAAATCGAAGGGCTAACATATGCTATTTTCATAATTTCATTTTCACCCAAACCTGTCGCTCACTTTGAAAATTCGATGAAAAGAAATTATTAATGATGAAAATTCGAGGTTTGTTCTAAAACGCCGTGTATACTTTTGAGTATGTGTGGTATAAAAATGAAGAGTGGGTGTGAAGTGGTTGGTAAAATATCGCAAAATAGATACAAAAAAATATGATTAAATATTTGTAACTTTTTTAGTTTTTTGTGAATAAATTTTGAAAAAACCATCACAAGCATCTCATTAAAAATTTTTTAAATGATCGGTAGAGCATCTTCAACTCAGTGGTTGGGGTGGTAACTCCGTGGGGTGTATTTGTAAGAAGAAGAAAAATACCAATTGAAGAAAAAAATATTTAGTCATTTTTGGACAAAAATAGGAAAAAAATTCCAATTTTGAAGTTAAATGTGAGAGAAGAAAAACGATTGTGCCTCAAGGCAAGGAATATCAGTGAGCAACTGTGGTAAAAAAATCCAGAGTGGGGGATGGAGTGGCTTTTACGGAAAATTTATTGATAAAAATACCTAATTAATTTTAAAACTCCAAGAAATATTTATTTATGATGAAATTTTTATTCATTAATTTCAATATATATATAATTATACAAATTATAAATGTATTAATAATTTCAATAAATTATTTTATCTTAAAAATAATCTTTTTAATAGATCCTTTTTATTTATTTTAATATTGTGACGATATATGTATAAACAAAATGTAGTGAAACAGTTTCAATTTTTTCATTCTTCTTTTTTTATAAATAATTTTTTAAAAAGTTATCATGAACTACCCACTACAAATTTTTAAAACGAACAGCGGTACACCCTCCCACTCAGTGGTTTGAACAGAACCTTAAAAGTTGCTTCAAAATGAAGAAAAAAATGTAAATTTTTGACGTTTTGAAATTTTTTTTTTTAAATATATGTGGTTTTTCTATTTTTTAACATCCAATAATTTTTTTTCTTCCATTGGGAAGCAACGTACATGGTTTCGGCTCGAGCCATTGAGTCGGGAAGAGTATACTGCCACTCAGTTTAAAGATTTTTAGTGGAGAGAAAATGAAATGTAGAAAATAGCATATCTCAACCCCTTCGAGTTTTTGAGTATGCTAACCATTAAACATGTAAGTTTCATGAGTTGACCTATCACTGGTATATGGATAATGAAGTTAATGCGGAGCACCCGGTATATAGTGAGAGTAATATGGGATTGAGGAGTGTAGAAGGAGTGGAGTAGGAGTGGAGTGAGAATCGAAGTAATCCGGAGTAAGAAGCACTCAGATTGTAGTGATTTAGCTGTCACTCTTGCAAAACTGAAGAAAAATATATTTTCACTGATGAGATACTCGACCATATCCTGAAGACATTGATTGAGTTCACCTCAAGTTACAATAAAAATTGATAACAAAGATTAATAAAAACTTTTAAAATCTCGTATTACCATATTAGGTACCTATGTAACATATGTATAAATTAAATGAGGGAGAAGGGGGGCGGGGGAAAAGATTTGGAAAAAAGTTGTAAAAAAGGTTTTTAAGCACTGACCGCGCTAATACAACAGACCAATATTTATTTCTCCGAAACGTTCATTTCAACCATAGAAGATTAATAATTGCTTTCGTGTTCATTTATCAACTTCATAACTCCGTCATTTGGCGCTTACCAAGTGAAAGTTTATAGTTTTTGAGACTGTGTACGTGCGACTCGGCGAAAAAGAAAAATATAACTATGGTTTTTTTTTTTCTTTTATTTTTTGCTTGTGGTTTAATGGGCGAGCTTCCTATTTCGTTATATGGTCTAGAGATGAGCTTTCTCTGCGGTGCTATGAACGTACAGCACGGTACTGTACAGCCGGATGAAGCGACGCGATGCGGCGGCATTATATAGAAAACTTTTAATGTTACTTACAGTCATGAGATTTCAAGAGTTAAAAGATACGTGCTGTCACATTTCAGCATTTTTGAGACTGGTATTTTCGGTTCATAACTAGATAAAGTAAATTCTAAGGCTTTGTACGAGTCTGCTGCCAGACATTAACCCGACTGTTTTTAAAAAAGCTCGAAAACTTTCTCAACCTACTATACGTGTACGTATAACTGGTAGTTATTCTGGCCTGATAAGTTATTATCATTATTTGAAGGCGGTATCGTATCCTAGTGTAACGTTATTTTTTTCTCTCCTAAACCTGCACATATAACTCACATGTATGTAATTTTACTCCGTGTCGGAAGTACGAGTATTTTTATATTTATGGCCGGGATCATGTTTTTCTAATTTTATAAACTCGCTAGGATTTTCCAAGGATTTTTATACAAGCTTCGAGTTTCGAAAAAGAGTATCATCATATTATATATATATAAGAACACATGATGCTCCGATCAATTGTAAACAACTTTTCTCCACTTATCAAATTTCTCACCGGTGAAAGTTTGCGAAGGGGAAAAAAAAGTTGTGGTAAATTATGGAACTCGAGTATATGGCTTAAATTCGTGTAGTTTATTTAAGAAAAACAAAAAAAAAAAAATGCCATTTCAAAGGTTTAAGTCAAAGTAAAAGTAATAGAAAAATAATCTACATTTTAGAGGTTAAATCTGTTACGGATTTGAAGAATACTTTTTTACTATTTATATTTTTCATTTTGTAAGGAGCAAAATGAAAACGAAAATTCACCAACAAAAAATTTTAATATTGATCGAAAAATTGCGAATAAATTTTGCAAAACTTTTGTCGTATATTTCGAATATTAGTTTTTAAAGAGGAGGCTATTAAGTCGAGGGTAAGCTAAGGTGAAGGGGGAGTGGATGAAAATCGACGAGATTATATTATTACGACGTGGCTCGTATAAGTAAATATAGCATTATACCAATAGGTAGGTATATTGTAAAGCTCAGAAGAATAAGAAAGTTTTTCATTTTGAAAATTGAAAACGAGAAAATGAAAAAAATTGATGGTTTTTATTGCAACGTTTTGCGATGCGATGCGACGATGAGTAAAATTTTTGATCGATGAATTTTCAGTTAAAGGACGACTTTGAAATATCAAATTTAACCCACTTCTTTTATCTATCTCATTTTCTAAGCACGGGTTAGTACACGGTATATTTTGCTTCTCGGCAGTGTAGGGTGGCAGGGGGGAGGGGAGGGGGCGGGGAGGAAATCTTGTCTTCGTCAACTTTTTATTGCAGTTTAAACAAAACTGTAAACTTTCTCGTAAAAAGATCTCGTTTTCATCCTGGCGCGTTGAAAAGTTTAAAAAGCAAAAGAAAAAGAAAAATTTCAATTCGCATATCAAACAAAAGAGAGCTAGGAAAGAAAAATCAGTCTGTATAGTTGGTGAAAAACGACCGAAACCGTTTAACTATTCTAATAACCCCTATAAGAGGGAACAATTTTTCAAAAATTTAATTCCCACGAGATATTTTCCAACATGTCTTTTCAACTAGCATTGTTCACGGCCGCCAACCAACATAATGGATTCCGAACGAAATGAAAAACAACGCTATATTTAAAGCACAAATAATGGATACAACTGAACCAAAAGTGACTGTTATTCAACATACAATACGATGCTGGTGTTTCAGCTCAAAGAAATATTACTCGTTCGTTACAATTGTTATCTTTAATTCGGCTAATTTGTTTCGCGTTTTGAGTAGTACTCCGGCACATAGCTGAGCTGCTATCGTGCTATGTACGTGTAATTTTTTAGCGTGTATTTTTATACATGCTACGTACCCCATCGTCGACGGTTGTCGAGCCTCCGTGCTCTGTGCCGATGAAATGATAATGTCCAGGAAGTGGCTTCGCTCGTTATGAATTTCGAATACGAAAATTGTACCTACTTGTACGTTACGTGTATATTTATGTACACGATGATAAATGCGATTATTTTACGTATTTTAATAAGGAACCGGTTTCTACGTAGTTGTGATTTTTATCTACCATAGTTCTGATTGAGAAACAGATACAGAATACGTACACCTCTTAGCAAGCCAAGCGTTGAGCATCGAAAGTGTTCGAAATGATACTGAAATTTTAAAAAGTAAAATTCACAATATTCTCTCAGTATTTGATGATAAATACTTTGGTTTTAAGGATTTTTCAGGGTTTTGAGGATTGCAGAGGTTTCAGATGGCTGCCACCCCCACGTTTTGAGGGCTTTGCCTAGTTAGGACTCCAAACTCCTTATTAGAGTGCTAGAAAACCACGAAGGCTATATCACATTTTAATTTATTTTGCTATATTTTCGCCCCGAAGACTAAAAACAGTTACTCGGTTCAATATCATTTGAACTGTTGAAAATATTAACATCGAAAAGATGTTTAATAGGACGTCTTGGAACAGCGAGAGCGTCAGATTTTCGGCAAACTTCGATGATGGTTTTTTGGAAAGTATTCGGGATATTGAAATATGGTTAGTCGTAGGTTAAGTTTGTGTATAAGCGAACTCGTGTGTGTGTAGAAATGAATGCGCTTGCGCGCAACAGTTACCGGTTGTTATCGACAGTATTAAAATATGATTTATTAGTGGTGTTTTTCAAACTGATGAATGCAAGTGAAATGGTTTTGCACAAGATGAAAAAGCAGCCAGCGTCGAATAAACATCCGTAAAATGTAGGGATGGTAACCATCTAAAACATCTGAAATCCCCAATTTCCTGAATCCCAATAACCTTGAAACATCCTAGTTTTAATAATTCAGAGACCAAATCTATCAAAAGTCAAAATTAGCAAATTCAAAATCCAAGTTTGAAATTGAAACCCTCGCAAGAATGAAGTAAAAAAAAATTATTCCGATTAATTAGAGAAATTGCACATATTCAGTGTAGATAAATGGAAAATAAACGGTGATACTGCAAATTGTCTCATTAAATTTTGAAAGTATGAAACATAAAATGGAAATTTTTCAACAGCCCTTGCAGAGTAATTGTCTTTTTTTTTAAATCTTTGACTTGTTGTGGGAAAGTGATGGAGAAAATTAGGCACTTGAAAGTGTATCAGCAGTTATAACACTGTTCAATCTGCTTCAGTGCTGAAGTTTAAAACTAACTGATGACATGAAAACCTTGTGGTAAAAATTTTGTTCCCTCAATTCTCTCTTGTTACTTTTTTAGCTTTTAATTTGAGGATTTTTATTTTTGTAAATTTTCACCCGATTTTTTTCAAACTTGCGTAGGTGGTAGACTATACCAAAGGGTATTTATGGGTGGTTTGAAAAAAACTTTCGACTATTTTTTCCATACGAAACATGTGTTTGAAAACTCTAAATCCAGTTTTCTACATAAAGCTTTAAGGGAAGCAATTTGGAAAAAATTCTGTACCATGTATTCAGTTCCTGTGTATACAAACTAATATTTTTTCAGAACTTTAAAAATGGAGAAAGACTTCGGAAAACTCGAAAAACTATTTTTCCACCACGTTTTTCGTTCATAAAATAATCGCTTTCGGTCAATTTTTTTTCCTCGTGATGATTACATCCAAAAATACCTATTTATACTATTTGTACACCACATGCTTAGTTTTCATTTCAATTTGTTTCTTTTTTGTGGCGAGTAAAGCACGAAGTTAACAAATGAAAATGTTATCTTCTTTATTCATAAGATTGTTATGGAAAAAAACTAGCAAGTAGCAACACATTCCAGTTCAGCAGCTCAAACTACCCCTATACCCTAAATCTAAAAATTCACGTTTTTATTCGAAATAATTATCCTTTAACAAAAATGGGTGAAAAATGAAGAAAATTGATCAAAAATCATAAAAACCTGTTGAAAATTAAGATTGACCAAAGTCCTAACTACCCAAAGCCCTCAAAACGTGAGGGTGACAGTCATGTAAAACCTCTGAAATCCTCAAAACCCTCAAGATCCTTAAAACCAAAGTATTCGTCATTAAATATGAGGAGGATATTGTGAATTTTACTTTTTGGAATTTCAGTAATATTTCGAATAGGTACTTTCGATGATTAACTCTTGGCTTGCTAAGAGGTGTAAGTATAATAAACGATAGAATCTAGTACAAAATATCGACCGGAATGATTTCAAAAAGTAGTCTATTTCACCCCTTTTACACAGCAACATAAAACATTATCTCCGCCAATTATTTGCGGAATACGTATTTCTTAAAACTAAATCCGAAACAAATGTTTTTTCTAACTCATTCAAAAAATTCGGGAAGTGTGTATTTTATCAATATAGATATTCGTTTAGAATAGATTTTTCATTGAAAACCTTATAATGCCAATCTACTTATCAGTGGTTTTTGAACCATATGGCCAATGACCATGTATAGAAAACGTACAGGAAAAGGCATATTGCATGATGGATGTACGTCAGTATAATTTTTTTTTTTGCGATAAAAAGAATGCCAGTAAGTATTTTCTAGGTAGGTATAAGTATTACTTTTTGGTAGGTCGTTGAAAGGCATAGTAGGTATATAAATGCCACGTAATGTTTTTCATCGAGACAAGGACATAGGCGAGATAAACAATTATCTATACCACGACTTCCTATCCAACAAAAAATATGGTCAGAATTTCGCTATAGTACAATATATATATATATATAGGAAAGAAATGGATAGGCTATTCAAAATTAAAGCAGCCGCGTAATCAATTTCTTATCACTTGACATGATTTTTCGTTGGAATAGCCTCAGTTTATATGATTGTATTCGTACCTACTACGTACAGAATACGTACATGTAAAATTTGCTACACATTAAAAACGAAAAAGAAAAAAAGAAAAAGAACCATTGTATACTCCGCTGTAAATTCCTCATCACTAATTCAGGCAAAATCATCGAGGCCATTTGAAAGAAAGAATGACATGTCATGCGATTAAGACATCATAGCGTTAAAATGGAAAAATAAAAAACTTTTCCACAAGGTGATTGCTGGTGTAAAAGTATAACGGTGTGGTGGGATGTGCGAATATCTAATCCCTACACGTATAATACAGTACGTGTGTCTGTGTATAGCTAACATTGGCATGCTAACCAATTTTAACTAAATGCGAACCTCACGCGAATTACATAACATAATTTTAATACAACCATCTTCATCGAACTTGTTGAATGTTTGAAAGTTTAAAGTATAGCGTCGGTCGTACGAAAAGTTTACAGTTGAAAGATCGCTCCGCGTCTCCCATCCTAGACATAATATAAACAACGTAAAATTTGGCAACATTGCGGTCGCTTTGCGCCTATATCGAATCGAAAACCGAGTTATTGGCGTTCGTAATTGTCAAGTTAATTTCCCCACTTTCGTTTGCCTCTTTGCATGTATCAAACGCGCAGCAGATAAAACCGATTTCATCCAAGTATCGCTACAATTTGAACTTGTTAACACTTTCACTGTAAGAATTTAAAAGGTCTGTTGGAAATTTGTATGTACGCATCGTACCTACATATAATGTGCATCTACGTATGTATATTATCACTTACATGTAGGTAAGGTACATCTACCTACAAATACATATAGGCCTACAGTAGACCTACCTTATATACCTACCTATGTAAGCGTGTGTATATTATGCAATTCTTTTGAAACGAACGATAAAGAAAGAAACATAGAGAGGAAAAAGGTAGAAGAGCATGGCACAGGGATAGAAAAAAAAAAACCGAGTACAATCCGCGAGGTGGCGGTAACGCTTGTGTAATCCATAACCGAAGAAGTGCTGCTGTTATACGTAACTACCAATGCTAGAATCAACCCTCTTTAAGAAAATGAGAACATTTTAGTCTTCGTTGCACATTAACTGGATCTTATTACGGAGTGATTAGGTCAATGACCCTCGAGATTTATTTTTATTTTTGCAGCAGCTTGGTTTACCTTAGCACGGGACTTATTTGGGAGGAAAGCGATTCGCTATTTATGAACATTTTGCTGGGAGCAGAATGTGCTGCGGAGTCAGCACCCTCAAGATTTTATTTTTGCTGCTGCGTTCGTTTCCTTATCAAGAGGGTTTCGATCGACTCGACGTGTATAGATATGATACCTGCTAACTGTACGTGTATTAAAGTGTGATGCATTACATATGCATTCATAAATTCGGAATCAGTTTAAAGAGATTCTATTTTTTCGCAGCTGTCACAATCGTAAACACTAACAGAAACATTACTAAAAAAAAATGTATCAAAATGCTAATAAAAATCTAACTAAAGATCTTCGAAGTAGTGAGGAAAATTTTCTTTTAGTTACGTAGCAAACGTATTCAGCACTGACATGTGAGTTATTTCAGATCATAATTGTTTCCTTCCGACCACACCGTCCGATCAGTTACTTTATTTCAAATCGGCTATTTGCCTCGAGCCAACTAAGTACCATGGTACAGTAAAAGAAGAAGCGATCATTTCAGGTAAATCGACGATACCTACAAACAGCGTAAGACGTGCGTTAACAAGTGTTCGAAAATTTGTATCAAGCGCCGCCGTGTTCTGAAATGACTAATGACGTTCCATTGATGGACTACTGGTGAACATGCCATAAAGGAAAAGCTACGCGCATTCAAAATAAGTTATTAATAATTTACCAGAGTTATATGTAAAGTGAGGTACTTTATGTCATACAGTCTTTCAGTTCCTAATAATGCTACAAAATAAGTAGTCAACACAGAGAGCTTCATCCAAACAGTTGCAGTGCAACCAGTGGTGCCTACACCTTAGTGAAGGTGTACCTAGTGGCTCACCACATGGTCCCACTATAGACAGAGACACTGAAACACCAACATGGAAATTACTGGGTACAGGGGTAAGAGGATTACTGAAATTTTTTGTCCAGAGTTACTCGAGACTTCTCCGTTAGCAGCGCTGTTTACTAATTCCTGTTCGACTTGTTCACAATTCTGATTGATCAGGATGTTAGACGCAGATGAAACGTAGATTGTTTTGGGATTTCTATCTAGAGAAAGAATACCTATAACTTCTGACCACTTCTGACCGATTATCACCCAGGCTGAATTAGTGAACAGCGCTTCTACAGGGAAAAAGAAGCGAAACTCTAAACCGTAATCTTTTTACTACTGGATCAGGAGATTTTTATACTGCTGTTTCAGAGTCTGTAGGTCCCACTAAATATGTGTTTCAATTATGTTGGGGGTTCGGGGGTTGTTCAAGTAATTCTGAAAAATGGTACGTGCATTTGACCTTGCTTTCAGGGGGGGGGGGAGTACAAGTTAAATTTGCTACAGTATTTTCAAAATCGCACGCGCTCTCGAGTACAAGCATAGGATGCTCTTTAATATCTGACTCCGCTCAGGGATTTCCGCATAAAAAAACCATAAGCTGGCAGTTCCGTACTCGTGAATTGTAAGTTCTGTTTGAATAAATCTCTTTCAAATGTCACCAACTCATGGTTTTTTATGCGAAAATATCGCGCGGGAGGGGGGGGGGTGCAGATATCTGAAGGTACCCTGTATTCCCCTCGACAAAGATGTCATCATGTGGGGGGGTTTTATTAGTACTTCTCCTATGGAATTTTAGGTTTAAAAGCGAGAAATTTGAAGAAAGATGCGAAAAAAGCTTGATTTTGTGTAAGAAATTCTAAAAAAAATTCTGCTCATTGTACAAAATTTCCATTCAATCATTTTCAGATATCATATTTCATTTTTTTTTCATGCCGCAAATGTTGCACATTAATTTGAACCCTGGATTCGATCTGAAGGAAAATTAAATATGCTCGAAGCGGGTGAAGGGGGCGGGGGTAAAAATTGTATTCAAAATAAATTTTCACAACCTTATTTTCAAGCCTGGATTAAGAATATGCGAGGTCCGCGGCTGATAGCAGCTTTGAAAGCTTGTGGTTTCCATCCCCTCCCTCGCCCCCTCCCCCCGTCATTAACATAATTTTTCTTTAATTTAATAAGCATGTGAAATTCAAAATATTGATATAAAAATGAATTTATTCGAATATTTTTCAAAATAAATTTCAATACAATGTTTAGGAATGTAACATGGACTTTTTCAAGAAGGGGTCAAAGCCATAAAAAAATGTCAACCACAATTATACGAGTTTCTACTCAAATTCTGTTTATTTCTCCTTACAATGAAATATGATTTTGGTGGTAAGATTGTATATTCTATAGCGAAGCGAGTGGAAAAATTTTTGTGGAAAAACTCAGTTTTAATAGCCAAAGATTGTATTTTGCGAAAAATTTAGTCAATTTATGCATCATCTGAATAGTTTCAGTCCCAAGAGCGTTGAGGCTTCAGTGAAATTTTCCGTTTAAAATACCTTCAACTTCATACTAACTGATTTGATCGAAGTTATTACTTATGGGTAACTATGAAATATAACTTGAGTAAGAAAAAATAAATTAGGAAATACCATCTGCCTGAGAGCGAAGCGAGGGCGAAATTTTTCTAATATTCTTATGCACAGTACTGTTCTTCTCAGAATGAAGCTTTGGCCTGTTAAAAAAAAAGATTTAAAATACCGAATAGTGCCCTTAACGGGGACCCTGAGCTGCAATCTTCATTCTTTCTCTAATCTGGGCCCATGTATCATGATTGATAAAAAAAAACAAAACACAAAATTTGAATAAGGTATGTTGCACAACCTGTTAGTTGTATTTGGGAGCAATGAAGACAGAGAATAGTCTAGTTCATCTTCGCTTGAAAAATAAAGTACTCTCCTGTACACCTCATGTAATTGACTTACAGAAGGTCGACGAATTTAGTTATGTAGATTCAGTTAATGAGATGGATATATTTTTTATGGAGCGATTATCTTATAGCGTATTCTAAGGGGATGAAATTTTGAAGGTAAATCGAGCGGGTATATAAATCAGACTTTTCTCTAAGCCTTGATTTTTTAATTTCTTTCTATCTTGATAATATTCTTAGTTTCCTAAACTGGCAAAAGTTATCATATTTTTACAAGACTCAATTTCTTTCCTCAGTATTTTCATTCAACAAACGAGACGTGGGATGACCGATATGCTGCATTCTTGCACCCCTTTCAATTAACCTACTCGCCTATTTGAACAACCTATGCAAATTTTTCTCATTTACCTATTTCTGCTTATTTAGCGAGAGGGGTATGGGCTGCTATAGGTTCAGTAGCGTTTCTGGTTTGTTGTGCCATTCTACACTTGGCTTATCCAAAAACGAATAGCCGATGGATGGAATATCAACTCGTAAATGAAGTATTGCTTATTGAAAGCAGGAGGGGGGGTAGGTGGAGATGGCGATGGGTAGTGGTACGCATTTCCGCGATTGTAATGTAAAGACGAATTCTCAAAAGGGTAAAATTTTTTATTCGTATGCATCTTGAGTGCCTTTTGCATGAAGAGACTACCACCTAATAGTACGTAATCATGCCATCGTTCAAAACATCATTCATTGTTGCGATGATTTTCAATTTAGATAATCGCTCGTACATAAGTATAGATTAACGAACTGAGTAACAAACGAAAATAATAATCAGACTACATGAAATTATCACGTAAAATAGTAAATTATAAATTCGTACGTATATAAGAAACTGGTTTAGATAGACGAAGCACATGCACATGCAGCCATCGTTCTATTAAACTACTACGTATGTATAGGTATATAAACGATGCTGCTGGTGTAGTTATTTTTGAAACATTTAAAATTTCACGAATTGGCCGAAGGAGAATGCATTTTTAACTTAAATACAATCGTACGTACTGTCAAAACCGGTGACTTGTTCGCGCCATTGCTTTAACCATGCCTTTTATGTATAGATATATCTATATCTATATAGGTATGTATATATGTGTGTGTAATATACATCATAGCAGTACGAACATCAACGGCCGGGGAACAGATTTCAAAAATGTTGTACTTCTACGTTTACACTATACCGTACGTAAATCTGTTGCGAACGATTAAAGCAACCTACAACAGTCTGCTGTATTTTAGTTGTAAGAGAAGCGAGTGATCTGTTTATTGCCCATGCACATGTCAATATTATTATACTTCATTAGGTCCAAAAAGTCGACGTAAATTGCGTACAATTCTTGTTAGATATTGAAGATAGATGTCATCACTTCTTGAACGTTTACTAGGATGGGTAGGGTAGATATGTAAGTTAGGTTACTAGGTAACTAGCTAGCTAGCTAGGTACGATTAGAAGTAGCAAAAGCAA
This sequence comes from Ferrisia virgata, assembly GCA_900060175.1. Lineage (NCBI taxonomy): Eukaryota > Metazoa > Arthropoda > Insecta > Hemiptera > Pseudococcidae > Ferrisia > Ferrisia virgata. The sequence continues at coordinate 13,720 of FIZR01001263.1, read as the reverse complement.
TGTGCAACTGCAATGACTCAACACGTTCGTATATCATTACAACATGGACGATGGTGGAAAAAGACCTAAAATACAAAAATGCACGTACCTGCAACCTATTACGTTTCACTTCATAAATCGTCGGTTGGTTGGCTGGTTGGTTGATTGGTTGCACTTGAGAATTCGATCGCGCATTAAAATTCGAACTCGAAAGCGAAAATTTATACCAAAACATACGATACTCTATGAGACCGGTACGGATACTACTAGTCAATGTACTAATGATAAAAAACACCGTAATAAAAACAAAACAAAACAAAACAAAACAAAAAAAAAACCTCACTGGCGTAAGTTACGAACAAGTGGCAAGTTGCATGTAGGTAGCATGTCTCTCAAATAGCGAAGTGCGTGTGTTTCCTGATGCGGCGACCCCCTCTACATTTACGCAGTCCCCAACTTAAAGCCTACGCACTTTCCGTACCCTTCGACGTTCCTCGAGTTCTCCATATCGTGTACAGGATGTTCATAAAAAAATATTAAACCTAAACATCGTATAGGCCTAGATTAAAATTACGAATTTAATTTCTCACACGGTGACGTTTCCATTTCGGGTGTTTGATTTTACGTGTGCCAGCACCAGAGATGATGGCAGACTGGTTGCTGCATTGTCGAACCGAATTGGGATTATTTTGATTTTCGCTGGAAAATCAAAACTTCGATGACAAGTTTTTTTTAATGACAGAATTCAAAAACCAGGTGTTCAAAAAATTTTCAATTCGACCATGTTATCGAATAATTAAATGTTCGCGTTTGTTTCAACTCGTATTAGGCTCAATATTCGAATCGAAATTTATCACATTAGTTGACGTAGATACCTATATAAGTACATATCTTCTAAAAAAAAGTAACAATTCATAAATTCGCGCACCAAAAGAGAATAAATAAACGAAGCGACGATCAAATTCAGGCAATTAGTAAATTGTGTCAATCAGTTGTTATTTTTCTTTTTTCGCTCGACACAAGTTATACGTTTAATGCTTTCATCCATCGAGGTTGTTGGCTGTCTCACGCAAGCTTCTGCGTTGGCCTTGCTTTTACCACATTCAATTATTATCGCACGCTGCCCTCTCGATTCGTCTAGCAACGATCACTAAATACGTTCATCGATGTTCGTACTTATCTATTACACCGCATAAATTCGCAAATATGTTTGGTGAAAAATATTTCTCAGTTATTTTACGTTGTAAAAAAACGGCGTGTTTTTTTTTTTTTATTAATTTATTTCAAGTAGGTATTTAATATAATGTCAGTTCATTCCCTTGGCCAAAAACTAGACGTTAAACGATAATAGGTGCCGGTATCACACTATATGTACAATTCATGTAGGTAGATAGGTAGGTAGATAGGTAGATAGGTAGGAAGGTAGTAGGTACAGAACAGTGCAACGTGACGTCGAGTGTATCAACGTTTTGTCATCATCGTCGGTCGTCGCCGTATTATAAGTGGATATATTTAATTTCCATTTCCAGTGTAAACAGTTCTAGTGCCTTGAATTTTCGGTTTTTTTTTTTTTTTTTTTTTTTTTTTCTATTTTATTTAATGCATATACAACGAGACGGTATTTTAATAAGCGTTCAAGTCCGCGAAGGGCGTGTACAATTGTACACATGTGCATGCATATAGTGCAGAGGCGTATTTATCCGAAAGAAAAGGCAATAAAACCTTAAAATTTTTGCCTGCCGCGTTTAGAAACAACCTTTGAATTATAAGGACAGAACCTTTTCGTGGGCTATAAAAGTTGGAAATTTCGCCTGCATTCGAACCCTTGGAAAGCATTACGATTATGAAACCTTTCTATACGAGCTGGTATCATGCCATCTGCATATATAGGCGCGCGGAACGACAAAAAGTCACTTCGTAACCCGCACTCGGTACCGTCAAAGCAAATTGAGAATACATTAGCGATAATATTCTAAATGGGAACGCATCTTTATGCGTATTCTAGACACAAAAAAGAAAAAAAAAATTAATTTGCTTTGTCCAAGATTCTAATTTACATTCGAGAAGGTTATTCGAAAAAAATAGCACAAAGTAAAACGTCGTTTTTTCTTTCAAAAACTCCTTATAAACTGGACTCTATACCAAGGTAGGTACCTACCTAGTACCTACCTTGGTATCTAGATTTCCTCGTGCATACGTGTAGACGTACGTAAGACGACGATAACGGCGCGCCGATCAAAATGATCTTTTTCTCGCTTTTCTTTTTTTTTTTTTTTTTTATAACCTACCAATAAAAAACCTTTTAGCCAGCCATACACCCTCTCTATATATGAAGATACAAATATCTCGGAATAATGGAACGTGAATCTTTCACTACGCTGGTAACTGATCGCGCCGTATATTAAACGAGACCTTTAATCGAGCTGCTAAATTACAAAAACTCACTGAATGGAACTGCAGTAGTATACACCGCGTCCGGAAGTGATCCGGTATTCAATCATTAGCTGGTGGTTAATCGGTTCGTATACGCATGATAGGAGATTAACAGATCTCCTATCGTTGCATATTATGCGCATGCATATGTACCAGCGTGAAATGTTAGCTGCTTTTTCTGGCACCTACACGCCAGTTTCGGCGTAACCGCTACTACCACCACCACCACCACCACCACCACCGCCATCACTCACCGTTGATACTACTGCATGAAAATAACATTCACCTTGAAACATTGCGTGCTAAATTAAAAATGGCCGAATTACTTTTTTGGTCGCGGCTCGCTAAAGACCCCCGCATTACGATCCCCAATATGCGATTTATGGATAATATACCTATTACCTACCTACTGTTTCGTACACATATATGCACTATTCCTGTATCTACCGTCTCGTGTATATGGCACGAGAGACTTTCGATGGCAACCTACCTACCTAATACCCGGGGTCTTTTTTTCAATTTTTTTTTTTTTTTTGGGGATGTTTAACTGCTCACCCTGTTTTATTTTCTCAATGCGAAGAAATTGGTTCTAAGGAAAACATGAATGATGTATTTTCCCTGTATGGTGAACTTTCCCCTATACATATATTGCAACTTGCGAGGTACCTGCAGCAGTACAGGCTCAAATACACGTGCATATAGGTGTGTACTACTTGCATGTCATCACTTATAGAGTAATTTATTGTCGAATAAAACCTCGTAGTACTTAGTATTTAAATACGTTGCCAAATGTAATTTGTGTACCGACGTAAAAATAGTTTACCAACTGTAAAAAATCGAATCTCTTGAAGTGGTGGGAAGGAGAGGATGGAGAGGAAATCAATGTTCAACAAACTCTGTTATAATATTCTGAAAGACCAGAAAAAAAAAAAAAAAAAAAAAAAAACTTCTTTGAAGCATATCGGATATTTATTTATTTATATAAACATTAATTGTTCTGTTTTTTACTTCTTCTGATGAAAGTAAAATAATTCCTTGGCTTGATAGGGGTTCAAAATCGGTTAAATTCAGCCAATTATAAGCTCATTTTTACTGCTGGATTCAACAGGCATAGGAGTTAAGTTCTAATTCGTCACCTCTCAAGAAGTTGAATTAGTTCCCTCGTAAAAGTTCTCTGTTCATGTTAATTGCTGAATTTCTTACAAATGACTAGAAATCTTTCGAAAAATGTTTAAAACATCTTGAAAATTGATGGAAATATTGAAATCTTACAAGGGAACTTTTTCAACTGTCCGGCTCCGATTTGAACGAAACTTAGCTGGTTTGAAAGAGCATGTTGAAAAACACCAGGAAACAAATTTTCATAGGCTGAAGTTTATTTTTGGATTTTTGGCGAATTTTTGAAAATTTGTACCCATTACAGCTAATTTTTACCACGCGTATCGGTCTATGCTGTTTTCCAGATGTTGTGAAGACTCGAAAAATTTTCTTTTCTTCAAGATTTAAAAAAAAATTGAAAACTTTTAATTGGTTCAGACATTTATTTTGAGAGTACTTGAGAGCTTCATCAGGTGAGCCTCAAAATTGAATGTATCAAATGTTCCAGATATTCTGGAGGCAACAGAAAAAATATTTTTCTAAGATTATTGAAATGTTCTAAAACATCTGAATATGAACTTCAGAACCTGAAAATTTTATTCCCACCGATTAAAACCCTTTCTAATGGATTGAAGTGATTTTTCTGGAATTTCCAGCCGAACAGTTGAAAAAAGTTTTTTTTGGGGTCGGTTTTCAAGTGAAAAAAAAATGGCTTTTCGAAAACGCGTCAACGTTTTTCAACAAAAATTAATATACGTGCTAATTAAGTTCCACAAAATCAATCTAACCCATTTTCCACGTGTTCTTGAGTTTCCAGCAAAAGTTTTAATTTCTCCAGAATTTTCAAAATGCTGTAGAACGGCCAGATATAAACTTCAGTAGCTGAAAATTTTATCCCCGTTTATTGGGACCTATTCTAACAAATTGAAGTAGTTTTCTTGGAACTTCCAGCCGGACAGTTGAAATATTGATTTTTTTTTTATCATTTAGGTACCAGCTTTACTGTCACCATAAAAAAACTTTTTTCAACTATCCGGCTGGAAATTACAGAAAAATTATTTCAATCTCTTTAAATGGGTCCCAATATGCGAGGATAAAATTTTCAGCTGCTGAAGTTCATATCCGACCGTTTTAGAGCATTTTGAAAATCCTGGAAAAATAAATTTTTTGCTGGAGGCTCCAGGATTTTTGGAAAAATTTATACATTGAATTTCGAGGTCCACGTTATGTAGCTACCAAGTTTTTTTTAAATAAATGTCTGAACCAATTAAACTTTTCAATTTTTTAAAATCTTGGAGAAAAGCAATTTTTTGGAGCCTCCAGAACGATTGGAAAACAGGATAGATCGATTCGCGTAGTCAATATTAGATAGTAACCCAATTTTTTTCGTTATAACTGCAAAGGATCATATAGTAACCCAATTTTTTTCGTTATAACTGCAAAGGATCATATTTTGTGAAATATTTTATTTCCGATTTATTTGTTAGATGTATAAGGGGTACTAATTTTCAAAAATTCGCCAAAAATCCAAAAATGAATTTCAGCAGCTGAAAGTTTGGTTCCAAGTGTTTTTTAATATGCCCTTTTAAACTAGCTAAGTTTCGTTCAAATCGGAGCCAGCCAATTGAGAAGGTTCCCTTGTTAGAATCCTAGTAAAATTTACAATATTCCCTTCCCCCTCTTCCGAACCAAACCACTAAACTCCGTCCATGCTTACTTTGCCAACGGATCATGATTGAATATATAAAATTAAACATAATCCTTTGTCAAAATTCAGCCATGTTGCAAATTTCTAGAGTGATAGGAGTGGAGCGAAAATAACAAAAATAATCTATTTTTGAATCAATCGATAAGTAATGAAAAGTTATTTGCATATTAAAAAATCAGCCTTCTGGTAAAATAAAAAGAAAAGGTGAGGTTTCTCCTTTTTCCAGATTAGTTTTTTTTTTCTATATCAAGACTCCATGCCCCCCGCCACACCCATATATGGTTGGCGGTGAAAGTGGTACCAATCATTTGTGCACACACAATCATTTCATTTATGCTCAATCCCTTCAATCCTTATTTTTAAAAACTTTGGGCGGAGCTAGAGACATGCGAGCCCCACCCATATGAGAGTAGGGCTTAAAATTAGTGTCAATCGTTTGTACTTCGTTTGTGCTTCTTTGTGCACCCGATAAAATTTCCAGAAGGGCTGCTTCGGGGTGGAAACTGGTGTTAATCATTTGTATAGATATTTACTTTGTTTGTCCTCATTCCCTTTGTAGCCATTTTTAAAAAACACCTTCGGTTAGAGCTAGAGACAACGAGATGTAAACTAGTGTCAATCATTTGTGTACACCCTCTTCTATCTTTTTTTTAAAATAACACCGTTAGGCAGGCTTAAAGTGTACTAAAAATAGGAGGGGATCATGCGCAGACAAACATTAACGAAGCACAAACGATTGAATTCCATTGCGCGCACAAACGCGCATTAACGAATTACAAACGATTGATACTAACTTCAATCCCCACTCTCGCAAGGGTGGTGCTCGCATACCTCCAGCTCCGCCCAAGGTTTTTAAAAATAAGGAATGGTGGGATGGAGCACAAACGAAACAATTGCGTGCACAAACAAAGCATAAACGACTGGTACCACCTTATGGGCGGAGCTGGGGGCATGGAGCTGCACAGCGGTACATTATTCTCCGAAGGATCATAAAAATTGTTGGAAATTTCAAAAATTAAAAAAAAAGGTTCTTTAAAATTTTTTGAAATCTTATGAAATTCTTTTACCCGTTATTTAGAATTGAAAAAAAAAACACATTTTTGTAGCTGTGAAGGGGTGCAATAAGCCTTAAAAGTTGAGATCCCCAAACGGCCTTTCTAGAACCCCTACTAAATATACATACAAAATTTCAACTTCCTAGCTCAAATGGGGGGGGGATGGGGGACAAACAGCTCTTTTTCAAGGTTCAAAAAGGGAAAATCCCTCATAACTCCCTTCCTAATTGATCTAAGAACGTGATTTTCGGATATATTATGCAACTTAGATTCTGTTTAATTAACTTGAAAAGAAACAATTTTTGCTTTTTTGGCCTCTCAGCACCCCCTCCCTCAAATTTGGGCTTAAGTGAATTTTGACCCAAGGATGTCCCCGCTCATAGACATCTAAACTATCACCAAACCGAGCGAATTGACCAAATTAGAGTGATTTTGGTCTGTATCGAGCAGGGTAAATAATTTTAGTCTTCGGGGGAAAAAATCGAAATAAATATCTGATAAGTGAAATGGCCAAAAATGGCGGTAATGGTCTACCAGGACCCCAAAACGGATTTTGTTGGTAACCCTTTCCCCCTCTCATCCGCCGTAGACCGATAGGCTGTAACAGCCTGGGTTTCATTAACAATATGACATAGGAAATCAGACTAAAAGAAATCATAAAAATGATTCAAAACATCTATAAATTTTATAAGGGTATATTACAAAAACGGTAACAGTCAAGTAAACATTTACAATTCTACCGAAATATAAGCAAATTGTAAATGTTTACTTGACTGTTACCGTTTTTGTAATATACCCTTATAACTTAACCAGTCAAATGAGTTTCCTCAAAACCATCTATAAATTTGCTTAAACCCGGTTCTAAAAAGTTATTAAAAACAAAATCATCCCTGCCTCAAGTAAAGTGAATTATTTTTCAACTCGTAAAAAAGTACCAATGTAGAAAAAATAGTACGCAATTTCAAATATTTGCCATCATATACCTACTTAACTTATGTATGGCCGGAAGTAGGCATGTACCTATGGTTTTAAAAAAAGTTGATTTTTGTGGACCTCAGAACGTTTGAAGAAAACGAGGATAAAATTTAAAAAAAAATTAGATTTTATAATCATCAATAAAAACATTTTTAAAAATTCTGTAGAGAGAAGAGGAGTTTTTCCAGGACTTTCGTTTTAAATCTGCCCAAAAACCCGAGGAAAGGATTTCATATTTTTTGGGTACTTCTGGTTACACCGTACACCTGTCTGTGAAGTGGAAATTTGTTGAATTTTTATGTATGTACGTATGCTGTTTCCTAATTATTGCAATAAATTAGTCTCCATATTTATGGCCAATACTAGATAATTGTAAGAATAATAAGACCATAAAGCTGGCAATTTCCCATAGAAATTTTACTACGTCAATTCGCTAAATCGTACGAGTGAATTTATTATAAATATCTCATCAGTCATAACGACGTTAACTGCTTGAAAAGTCAGATAAATACCTAATTAAATATTCGCATGTAGGTACGCAATTCGAATTATAACAATTATTATAGACCGTTTAAATACCACTCAGGTATGATCTATTTACCACTCTACAGATATTTGTTCCAATTACAATTTTAGCCGGAAAAAATATCCCGCCATTTAATAATAGTAGCTATTACATTAATATAAGTATTCACTACTTGTGGAAAGGAAATAAATGCGCGAATAATATACGACTTGGGTATACCATACCAATAGGATTTTTTCTCTTACTCAGGCAAGCATAAAAACTACACGAAGATAGATTTTTAAATTAATCAGCACGAGAATGCAATTGAAACGAAACACTTCGGTGGAATATTTTTGCCAAGAGTTTATCAAACGTTTCATCAAAATACCGCATTATCTGCGTATAAGTGGAAAAGAAATATACAGCTAGGTCTGGGTGGGCAGTAGGTCTAGGTACCTCTACCTAGTTTTTTTTTTTTTTAATTTTATTTTATAGGCTAAGGTTTGGATAATAATTTGATATTATTAATTCGCGGTATTAAGTTATGACACGAAATCAAGGTAAAGTAAGAGATGTAGATTATTGTTTCCATACGTCGTACCCTTTCATTAACAATAATTTATATTTCTTTTTCGCGTGCTTTTTTTTTTAGTTACGTTTTTTATTTCCTCGAACTTACCAAAAAGACATTAGCCGAATATTTTTGCGGTTTCTACGTTATCACACAAAGATTACACATTTTCAGACTTAATACTTTTTTCAGCTTGGTTTATAATAAATTGAACTAAAAATATACCTGCTACCCATGTAGGTAGGTACATATATAGGATGAATTTAGTGTTGGTCTAACATTACGTATGACGTACGTAGACGTACACGCAGAAAAAAAAACATGCAGAAGCCTTTAAGTCAATATAAACAGACGTTATGGATGTATCTACAATACGCTTACAAAATGAGTTTTAAGTACAATTAGTTAGGTAAGTAAAAGTATTATGTATATAGGTAGGTAGGTAGGTAGGTATACTACACATGATACTTGTAATACGTACATTGTATCTATGTAGTACTTACTCTAGCTAACTACCATGGTAAAGTGAGTAAGTATAGTAAGTGATATACGTTGAATGTACTCGTATATTATTAAAATAAAACGCATCCGGTGAATTATTTATTTAAAGGGAATAAATTGGCTTTTGAAAGTTCATATTGTACTCGTTTTTTTTTTTTTCTTATTTTCTAATGCGGTTGAGTTTTTTCCTTACTTTTTTCTTAGCACGCGAACTTACCTACATATAATGACGGAATGTTTGCACGGTTTTCTTGTACATTTCTTCGCGAAGTTCTTTTAAATATTCAACCGTTTTGTTCATTTTCTCATTAAACGTTGTAACCTATTTATTTTCAAGGATTCAAAGTAATCAAAACTTTGATGAATTTTCTTCCGTATATTTATTTTAGTTCAATATTCACTCGCATACTGTTGACACTATTATCTATCTTATCGAGGCTTATTGTCTTCCAGTTTTAATATTAATGCCATTTCTAATGACGACATAATTTCTAAATCGCATTTGAACGGACTTTGAGTTCGAGTAATTGAACATTGCGAAGAAATCGGTTCCTGAGCGGTTGAGCTGTTTTTCATAATAACGTAGTACAAATGCCAAGAACTAATAGTGTAAGAAACGAATGTTCGTTTGATAGGTAATTCATATTTCACATTACCTACCCAGTACTTTTACGAAAATCATTATAACAATTTCAAAAAAGAATTGTTAAATTAAGAAACATTACGTAGGAGAGTAGGAAAACAGGTAGGTATTTGAATATAGGCTGATATTCATGTCTGTACTCAGGGCTCATAGCAAAGCCGCAGGGGTGGGGTGACTATCCCAAAATGAGAAAGCTGAGAGTGATCTAGAAAAATTGTAAGCTATTCGGAAATACTTAAAATTTTGTTAAGACTTCTAAGAAAAGATGCGTTAAAATGCACATTTTTGGGCTTCGTTGTTGATATTTTTCGCAAAATTTTCGCTCTCTTTCCGCTGGGGCTGCATTTTCCATCAATACTCTGAAAAACCGAATCATCTCCTAAGAAATTAAATGGAATCTGAAGAAACTGAAAACCTTGCTTTTCTTCAAAACACTTCAAGAGATGATTTTTTTTAACAGCGAAAAATCCTATTTTTGTTCTTCAAAATTTCTCCTACCTGTACCATTTACTCCATTTTTTGTAAAGTGGATAATTTGGCACTCCCCCCCCACCCCATCGGTAAACATTCCTGGATATTCTAATTTACACGTTATTTCATATATTAGTGGAAAAAATCAGCGATGGAAGAACAACGAAGAACCGAGAGCCAAAAACGTAAAAAACACATGATTTTAGAGAACAAGAACGAAAAAAAAGAACAACGAAGTTAAGTAATTGAAGAACGAGAAGTTGAGAATAAAAACAAAACGTCGAAAGCAATTTTACCATTTTCGAAGAGCAGGAAACGATCTTGAAAATTCATGTGAAATGAGAAGAACGAGTGCAATAGACTATTTTTCGTTTTTTTTTTTCATTTCTTCTGTTTCTTGTATTTCAGCAGGTATTTCTTTGATTTGTTGTAATTTAAGCGTATTTTAGTGATTTTTCCAAAGTTTTATTCTCGTTTTCATTAATTTTCTTACCGATTTGACGACTTTTGGCCAAATTTTCAAAAATTTTGAGGTCAAGATGAAGAGCAAAAACCAATAATAACGAGAACAGAAAACCAAATAAAACCAAATAAAGAACAAGAACAGTAGAGAGGGAAATAGGATCGCAATTGGGGGCGTGGGCCTTCGGTATTACTAAAAAAAAACGATGTGTAGGTTTTTTTGATGATTTTCTTGTTTTCAATTCTTCTGTTTATTGAGGAGAATATTTACTTACTACAGGAAAATCAAGTGCTCGGGCAAAAATTTTGTAAAATACTAGGAATGAAAGGTCGAAAAATGAGTATTTAATGGGTACCTGTGAACTGAAAAATTGTAGTTTTTCTGATTCTACTTCTGCAAAGTATTAATTTTTAGGTTTCGGAAGTAGGAACCGAGGAATTTAATCATTTTAGAGGAAGGAATAGGAAGTTAGGAATTTTTAATAAAAATTTGAAAAAAGAATTAGGGACTAGAACCAGGAATTTCAAGATTTGTAAGTAGGAATTCCAAAAAATAGAAAAAATAGATTGAAGTCCCAATTCCATTCCAGCTTTTTCTCCCTCTAAATAAAACGATAACAATTCAAAAAATTCATCAGAAGAGCTAGAAAATGAGCAAAATATGGTTGATGGCTTTCATTCATTATTCTAATTTACAAAGAAAATCATTTAAGAACATATTTTGCCTATTTTTCGGTTCTTTTGATGAATTTTTCAAATTTTCGTCGTTATATTGCATTTCTACGTATTCGTATTTTTACTTTCAAAAAAAAAGATCATTAATGAAAAAAATTTGGTTTTTTTAGTTTTTAAAATGCTAAAAAATAACGTTTTTTGGGGGTTTTGGTTTTCGTTTTTCTCGAGTTTTTAAAACCCTGATTAAATTTATCGCATTTGGTGAAAGAGAAAGAAAAACTCAACTTTTCTTGTGTTTGATGCGTACCTTCGAGATTTTCAGAATTTGATTTTCCGACTTCCTTCTTTTTATATGCTTATAGCACCAAAAAAACGTAAACCAAGGAGGCACATCTTGGATTTCTCGGCTTCTTCGCTCATTCTATTTGTTTATTCCGAATCATTAAACGAAAAAAAAATTGGCGTTTTTTTTTCTTTCTATCCGAAATTATTTCAAAACTAGTGAAAATACAAAGATCAATAGGCCAATGACTCTTTCGTGAGGAAGCTGACAAATCCGTACGTATTCGTATTACAATAACGTTGTTAGAAGAAGAAAAAAAAACATCGCCGTACGTTGAAGTCGTTGAAAAATGTTGACAATGTATAACTTTTATCTAACTATTACATATGAACTGAGAACAATATTACAAGCGATACATTTCGTTGTATACCGTTCATTTAACAACAGTAGACAATTTTTCTTATTCAGTTAATAGGCTACGTTATTAATGAAAGTGTTATTTGACTGTTGCCATTCAGGGGTTCTTATATCGCACGTAAACCTATACCATTTTTGTACGAATTTTGAAAGAAAATACGCATAGGAAACACTATACTTACAGAGTTAAATATTCGTTCGTATAACAACTTGAGGCCATTTGTACTACTTGTACAACGAATAGCTAACCGATCGTTTTCGTAGATGTGGTAGACGAATGTTATAAACCAGAAGTAAAAGATAAAGACCGATATGTTTGTAGTTGTATTTTCACAATCACACGCATACAATTATTGACCTGATGTATGAGGTGGTAAATTTTGAAGTAAAGGGTGACAAACATTTATTTTGGTTTTTGATTTTTCATTCTGTAATTATTTTTACATATTGAAAGCTTGAAAATTCGCAAAATTATCCAACACAATTTGTCGAATGATTAATTAAAACAATTGGATATTTTTCACAATTTCTAATCGCAGTTTTATTTACATACTTTTATATTTTTTAAATTAGTGAGTAAAGTCAATTTTGGCTGACAGTGCATAAAGTTGGAGAAAGTAAATGAATACAATTCGAATACAACACGAAAGTATAGAATGGTTAAAGTCCTTTCCCGTAAACGAAAATGGGTCAAAATAGTCTTTATATCTTCATTTCTAAAAAATATGGTCACGTTGTTGTACCGAACTATTCAGTATGACTCAAACGAATTGAGGGCGAAGATTTTACGAAATACTAAGAGTGAAAGGTTCAAAAATATGCACTGAAGGGCTTATTTTATGAAAACACGGAGAAGAGGGAGGAGAAGGAACAGCGTAACATTTCATTCAGGGGGTTTAAGTTTGCCCATGCCCCTTTTTATCTACGCCTATGTTCTCCCCTATGCGTAAGATCCATCCTTCAAACCTATATCTATATCAATATTGTTTGAAATTTGAACTTGAACATTGAGTTTCATTTGGCGACTGATAGAACGGATATAGTCGTAGTGAGTAGGAGTAGGTAGGGATCAAAATGCTACTAAATCCAAGATTGAAAACGTGGTGAGAGAGAAAGATTAGCATCGAAAAACTTATAAAGCATTATTCAAGATCAAATGAAGAAAGGAGAAAAGAGAAATTTGAATCACTAAATCTTCTCATATAAGCCTTCGTGAATCAATTTCTCTCTATATATTTGATTTGAAATAATGCGGATGATTAACGGATAATTCTCTCCTTCCGCCGGAGATTTTTGACGTTTTTTAGTTTTCGGTTTTCAGGACTGATGTTTGTTGAGGGTGGATTAAGTAATAGGTAAGTAAAAGAAAACCTACTTCTCTTCCTCAAATCATTCCCACGCCGCTGTAAGCCAAAAATTATTATTTTCAATGTACGACCAATTTTCTTATTTTTTATCCGGTGTAAATTATTTATAAAATTTTAGCTCCCCTCCCGTTCATCAGGAGCGTTGCAATAGAATAGCGAAAATCACCTTTTTTAAAATCATTTCAAAATGACGTGAACTGAAAAAAAAGCTAGGTTTTCCAGTTGTACACGTCCCTAATTCGTCGTACGGGTTTTGAATACATCGTATCGATATTTTAGAGTGGTACACTTTTTGGTTTCATTGCCATAGATTGGAATATAAATTTAGAAAAAAGCGTACCTGGGTACACTTTTAAAAAGATAGCTGACCTTTAATGTCTTCGTCGTCGTCGCGTAAGAATCGACGGTGAAAAAAGAATTCCATGAAAATGCTTTATGATTACCCATTAGGGTGGGTCAAAAAAAACGATTATTTTTTTTTTCACTTGGTACCCTGAAAAACTGGTTGGTAGACACCTAAAAAAAATTCTCTCCACGTATGAGCTCTTAATTTTAATAGGAACGTCCTTCGCCT
>FIZR01001261.1:0-38634 GCA_900060175.1 Ferrisia virgata | reverse complement strand
TGGGATTGAAGATCAATGGTGAAAGAATAAATGAAATAAATTACGCAGACGACAAGGTAATTATCGCCGAATCTGAAGCGCAAATGCAGCGGATGATTGACCAAATAAACAGTGCTGGCCTAAAATATGGGATGAAAATCAACGCAGACAAGACTAAAGTGATGAAGTTTACAAAGGACAACAAAAAAGAGGTACAAATAAAGATCGGAACGCAAGAAATTGAAAATGTAAACTCATTCAGGTACCTAGGAGCACTGATAAACAATGATGGAAGAGATCATAACGAAATAAAGTCGCAAATTGGCATGGTGAAAAATGCGTTCAACAACCTGTACAAAGTGCGTGGTAATTGCCCAATGAATCTCGGGCTCAAGAGAAGGATAATGCGGTGCTATGTATGGTCCGTTCTGAAGTATTCTTGTGAAACATGGACCATGAGTATGAAGTGTGAGAAGAGAATATCTGCCTTCGAGGTGTGGTGTTACCGCTGTCTACTTAGAATATCATGGAAGAACTACGTTAGGAACAAAGTAGTCCTAGAAAGAATTAGAGACGAACGGAAAATACTATGGATTCAAGCAAAGAGGCTGTAGAAAGCTTACAACAACACTACTGATCAAACTCTCAAGATGTTTATTCACATGATTTAGGCTTTAGCGTATATCCCATTTGCCCAAGTTCCCAATGTGTTCAGTCCCTTGCAAGATGAAGTACCCCAAGTACTAGGTAGAGCTGTTGCTCCACAATATGACAACCTCAGCTATGGAACCAGTATGAAGCAGCTATCAACAATACCCAGAAAATGAATAAAACATCATCCCAACCTGTACTCTACTATTATCTAACTGTAAAAAGAGGTAATGGACTGTGAGACAATGGTAGACTCAACGGTTTAAGCTGATTTTTGTTGTGCAGTGTTTAAAGGGTCTCAATAAGCACCTCCTATAACCTTACATCACTACCCTATGAGCATGTTTCATTTAGTAATTGATGAAAAAAATCAAAAAGTAAGAATTACAGTGGGAATGGGAGCCAGAGTGAGATTTCTGTGAGTGAAAGAATGGAGTATAAATGAGAGTAATATGAGACTGAAGAATAGATAAGAAATGGAGTGAGAATGGAAGTAATCCAGAGAGAGAGAAGCACTAAGAGCGGGGTATTTCAGTACTTTCAGTCATCTGTTGAATAAAATTACAACGCACGCCTGGCCATGATCAGAATATATAAATATGAAGGTTGCCTCAAAACTAGTGCACACTTGTTTATAAAACAAAATATATTTATTTTAGAAAAAAGTCAACGTTACATCGCTTCAATATAATATCCCTGCTTATCGAAACACGCTTGTCTGTAGCGCAGAAGCGATTCTACTTCGCTCAAGAAGCCATCTTTTTGTCGAATTTCTCAAGTCAGGCAACTTTGTAGCTCTTCCAATAATTAAAAAAGGAACTGTTCTCATTAGTTCTTCAAGTGTGGGGAAAATATCAAAGTTGAGTGGACTCAATCAGGATTATAGAGTGGATGATGAAGGCGTTTCCGTGGGACTCAAAAATATCAACAATTCCATTGATGAGATGCAGGTGTGCATTATCATGCAGAATGTAAACTCCACATTTCTACTCTCCTACAAGGGTGTAGTCTTCGGACTTTTAGTCATACTTTTGATCGAATGAAGGTTTCGTAATAATCAGAAGAGACACAAGTGCCTTATTAATTTTTTTAAATAAAAAAATTAGAATAATTTCTGCACATGTAAAAAATTAAAGATGATTGTGAGTGATTTTTGCACTTAATGTTAAAATGTTGACGTGGATACCTAATTTAAAAACATTAGAAAATTAAAAAGTAAAAAAAGTTAAAAACTAGGAAAAAATTAAAAAAAAATAAAAATTAAAAATTACAAAATTTGTTAAAAAGTCAATTGATTAATTGATTAATTAATTTATTTAGAATTCAACAATTTTTGTTTAATAAAAAAATAATGAATGGTTTCTGCATTATGTTAAAATGTCCAAATTGAATAAATATGAAAGTGTATTGTTGAGTTTATGGTGTACGTTTTGGATGAAATGTCAAGTGTGAACTGGGAATAAGAAGAGTAATGGTTGATTTAATGATTTCATTTTAATTTTTGATAAAAAGAGTACTGAATCTTTTTTGTATTTTATGTTAAAATGTTCAAGTTGGATAAATATGCAAAAAATTGGTGAGCAGGTGATGTACATTTTTGATATGGATATGTCACCTATGCATGATCTAGAATTTTTCCCTGAAATGGAAAAGTGCCTAAATTTTTTGTATTGATAATCGGCAACCAACGTTTCCATCAACTGGAAAATAATACTTCACGACTGCGACCTATACCAATGAAGAACAGCTATACTTATTTTTCCACAACGTTTGTGGCGAATCCAGTGCGAACATTTTCGTCTATTGGGCTGTCAATTTTCTAAATTATATTATATTGATTTTGATTCAAGGTCATACTTTCTGTTATTCAATTTGGTGCAACCTCAAACCAAATTTAAATTTTGAAAAATTAACCAATCTAAGTAAAATCAATACAAGTCTGTAATTACACTTAAAGAGGAGGAGATTCAACACACTTCCCTTCCCTACACGACCGTTATAAATTGATACCTCGTTCAGGCCTATAAAATTTACGCGTAAGAAAATTAGAGACTGAAAAATCCATCGTTAACAATACATCGCAGCATTCGACAGGTAATGTATTTATGTGGCCTCGGTTTTTATGGTCTTCTGTGGCGTGACTGGTATTAACGAAAGTTTTAAATTAGTTGGAAAATGGTATACTTACCTACGTATGAGATCGCAATGGGAATTATAAATTTTTCTTCCCCTGCTTTTTTTCTCTCTCTTTGTTTTCCAATAGCGACGATAATCTGCTGTCGAATAATGTAACACCAGTTCTTTAATGTGTCTCTTGACTCTTTAAATCAAAAACTCTCTACTCAGATGTGTCGTTGTTTCGACGACCAGATTTAAAGATTTTTAAAACTTAGCGCGATTCGATGAAACGATGAAGTTTGAGAGAAATATAGCGTATATTGGACTGGTAGAGGTATACACGGCAATACGAGTATTTACAGTTCGCACGATTCGAAGCGTATATATCGTCGAGACGTGATAATTTCAACAATACTAGAGCTCAATACGTTGAGAAATATTGAAGTATCAACTTGGTAGAAAACTTTCCAACTATCGTTGGCTTGTTTTAAAAGGAAATTTTTTTCAGCGAGATTTTACAAAAGTTATACACAAAAGAAGATATAGCTGGGAAAAAAAATAGGTTATGATATAAACAATTTTTTAATTTTATCACTTCAATATTGCGCTTCTGAGAAGAATTTTATTCGCGTCAAAACTTACAGTGCAGTATCTGGTGTTTGGTTTTATTAGCTAAGATGGCAGACTTTTTATTCTATCAACTCGATTAAATGTATACTAACGTAAGGTAGATATTTATTTCAAATTGAGGCACATACTGAATCTGTGCTTCGCTAGCGTTCATTTTGGTGATGTGATTTTTCACCCCAATGAAGAAATTCTTTATTCGAAAAGTCTGCCGAATGAATAGAAATTGGAAATAAGACCTCGGATATTACGATTATTGTTGTATTATTTGCGTCTTCGTGTGAACTTTTTAATATTATTTTTAATAAGTAGAGAAGAAAGAACAGATTTTTTCTGAAGATGGTTTTTTTTTTTGCTCATCTCTTCTGGTATTGCCAATGTCTAGAAATGTATGAAAAAGAGAATAGATGCCTTTTGAAGATGTTTTCTTTATAGCGGTTGACGTTGTGCCATGGAAGAGTTACCTCATCCTGGACCCGAGACTGAACGCATTTATTCTTCATTTATTCTTCAGCTCTTCGGTACAATTTAAATTATTGTTATTTACTTTTATACTTCTAATTGAATGTAACCTTCTTTTAGAATTGAAAGAAAAATATTATCTATTTCTTTAGTTGAAAAATAAAATAAAAATAAAAATTCAGCTTGATTTTCATGAGATATTAAAATGGGTTCAATAGCAAATTTCAACTTCCTAGCTCAATTCGAAGCGAATTATGCGAGGAACAAACTCAAAAAGTAAGAAAAAACGATTTAAAAAACAAATTTTTGAGACTGCGAGGGGTTACAATCAAGCTGAAAAGTTCTACTGGATGTACATATCAAATTTCAACTTCCTAGTTGATGGTGGAGAGATAGGGGAAGAACATTCCTTTTTCTAGATCAAAAACGAGAAAAACCCTCATATCTCTAGCAGGTTTATTTTTAGATATGTTATTTAACGTTTGATTTCGTATTGATTGGTTCAAAAAGGAACTATTTAATACTTGTCACTTGGTAATTTTCCTCAACATTTCAACTAAACTAATTTTTTTCTACATTTCGATTCGAAATCTTAAAATCAGTTCAGGGTCACGACATTTCAACTCAAAATCATAAAATCAATCTGAGGTCAAGGTCAACTGTTGACAGGTCAATTTTCTTTACTTTCCTTTATATTCCAACTAAAAATCACGAATCAGTCCAGAGTCAAGCTCAAGTGTTGTCGGGTCAATGGTTTTGATGAGTTAACTTGAAACATCTCTAATTTTCTTCAACATTTAACTTAAAATCATAAAATCAATCCTTCAAAAAATAAGTCCACTAATGTCTTTCCAGGTCATAGAAATCTGTCCACTGATGTTAGTCCAATGATGACGTTACACTGTTGACGGTCCACTAATAAAATCTCTAATTTTCCTCAACAATTCAACTTAAAACCATAAAATCAATCCTTCATGATATAAGTCTACTGATGTCACATCTCTAATTCTTCTCAACATTTTAACTTAAAATCATAAAATCAGTCCTTCATAAAATAAGCCCACTGATATCATTGCAGGCCATAAAAATCTGCCCATTGATGTCAGTCCAAAGATGACGTCACACTGTTGATGGTCCACTAATAACATCTTTAATTTTCCTCAACATTTCAGCTTAAAACCATAAAATCAATCCTTCATAAAATAAGTCCACTGATGTCACCTGTCTAATTTTTCTCAACATTTCAACTTAATATCATAAAATGAGCGCACTGATGTCATTTCAGGCCATAAAAATCTGTCCACTGATGTCAATCCAATGATGATGTCATAGTGTTGACGGTCCACTAATAACATATTTAATTTTCCTCAACATTTCAACTTAAAATCATAAAATCAATCCTTAATAAAATAAGTCTACTGATGCCATTCCAGACCATGAAAATCTGTCCACTGATGTCAGTCCAATTGTGACGTCACAATGTTGACGGTCCACTAATAACATCTCTAATTTTCCTCAAAATTTCAACTTAAAATCCTAAAATCAATCCTTAATAAAACAAGTCTGCTGATGTCATTCCAGGTCATAAAAATCTGCCCACTGATGTCAGTCCAATGATTAGATCACACTGTTGATGATTTTTCCAGAATGTGCTGTTGAACATCTTTCGTTGTTAATATCTAACATGGATAAAAATGGTCTTCATGTTCTTATAAGGCTTCAAATAGGGTTTCGTTGATATCCTTCTCCCATTTGCTGTTGGTCGATAGACTGTAACAGCCTGATTTTCTTCAATAATATGACATAGAAAATCAGGTAAATGAATGTGAATCCTTTTCGTTTTTTATGTTGTGTGTAAGAATTTGCTTTGAAATTTCATCGAGAATCGTTCTACTTGTTTGTCGTCGTAGGTTGATTTTAACGCTGATTTTCGAGTATAAATTATTTAGGATGTATTTGTAATTCAAACAGAATTTTTCGATGTGGTAGATGGTACTCGTCCGTAAATTTTCAGTGCTTTGAATTTCACATACGTGAAATCCAGTCGGCACGCAGCAGGTACACGGTAAAAACGAAAATCAATGAATTATTCATTTTTTAAATTTACTTCAGATAAGTTACTCGATTGGTATTTTTTTCTCATTTTTTTTTTTTTTTTTTTCGTACCAACGAATTTATTAAAGTTTATATATGATGTTTTCTTTATTTAGGAAAGATTCGTGAGATCGAAATGAATTTTTTTGTGATTTGTGTTTAGAGGTTGGTATATAATACGTACGATGTGTGTGTTGGTGTGATATGTGGTACATACTTTAGGGTGGATCGAAAAAAAAAAACGTACCGAATACCTCGGATTTTGACCAAGCCTAAGTAGGTGGTTGATTTTGAGTTGAAAACTCTGCATTAAAAATTTTGTGACCATAGCTCAAAAAGTGGCGGAGCTATGGGTTCTTAAAGTGTGATCATTTTCGAAAAAAACGCGATTTTGGGTCTTTTTCACCCTGTAAAAGTAGTGTAGGATCTCAGTCATAGCGTTGGAAAAAAAGTGAGGGGAAGGGCTTGAATGGAAAAGCTTATTTTTTAAGATCTATGTAACTTTTGATTCTATATCAGTTGGTACAAAAACGAGCAATTTTTGCCGTTTTACATTCTCAACGCTCCTCTCCCCTCACCTCCTTTCGTCCATTTGGACATGACTGAATTTTGACCCAGTCTAAA
Source organism: Ferrisia virgata (assembly GCA_900060175.1). Taxonomy (NCBI): domain Eukaryota; kingdom Metazoa; phylum Arthropoda; class Insecta; order Hemiptera; family Pseudococcidae; genus Ferrisia; species Ferrisia virgata. The sequence goes on along the minus strand of FIZR01001261.1, from coordinate 32,079 downwards.
ATATCAAATCCACCATCAGTCTAAACCTATTACCCAAGATTGACTGATTTTGACTGACATCGAGCTGAGCAAATGATTTTTTTGGTGTGGGAGGAAGAGAGGGGGGATGAACGGAATAAATATCTGACATAGCCAAAAATGGTACCAATGTTTTTTTAAGATTCCAAAATGGATCTCTTGTTGGTTAATGGTTGTTTTCATTGACAATATGACATAGAAAATCAGGCTAAACAGCCTATACTATAATTTTTAAAAGGGGAATGAATATTGAAAAAAAAAAATTTGTTAGGGGGAGGGGAAAAAGAAGAAGATGGTGAAATCTTGCCAACAATGATAATTTCGGGCATAAATATGTGTAATGATTCCATGTTAGGAAAACATTTTCAAAAAAAAAATGTTTCTAGATTTTTTGAAAATTTTTGAAAATTAGTGAACTTTGAGTGAGCTTTGCAAGTTGAAAAACTGAGTTGATGAGACTATTGTAAGTCCGCTGTTTGCAGATTTTCGCTTTCCCCCTCAATGTTTATTTATATCCATGTAAAGGATTTTTTTAAGTCGGAAAACCGAAAAAATACAATTGTATGTGTTTAATTGAAAATTTCTACAACCCCGGTTTTCTATTAAGAAAATCGGAAAAATGCAACATCCAGACCTTGCCAACTTCGCGAATTTGAAAGATTTTTATACTGAAAAAAGACAATTGTATGTGTTTAATTGAAAATTTCTACAACCCCGGTTTTCTATTAAGAAAATCGGAAAAATGCAACATCCAGACCTTGCCAACTTCGCGAATTTGAAAGATTTTTATCATTACTGAGACGAGCAAAGACGAGTAACAGATTTTTACTTTTGGAAAAAAAATGTCAGATATCGCTCAAAATGGTAGAAATGGACTTCTAGGACTTTTAGGACTTCAAAAATGAATAGTACGTACGATCTCATACTCGAATAAATATTTGGTTAGTCGAGTAGATGAATATAGAAAATTTAGAGAAATTCTTCAATTTGCCTTCTCTGGAGCAACTAGTTACACTTTCTTCGCTTATTAGCCTTTGGATTATTGAAATTCTTATGGCAAGTTATACGAAGAATTTATAAACTAGAGAAATTTGTAAATTTTATCTGTTCGCTTCTTTTTTATTTTTTTCTATCGAAAACTTTCGTTATTTGGATAATTTTTTAATCCATCTTGCCTGCTTGTGATGATTGATGATGAAGTTTAAAAAAAAAAAAAATATTTCAAAAAACTCAGTTTGATTGGTTTTATTTTTACATCAGTTCTATTGAGGTATCATACTTCAGGAATAAAAGTTTTTAGTCTTTATTTGATTCGAATAAAATACTTATTATGAAGATAACACAACGCAACGTGGAAATTTTTTTTTTAAAGTGATGTAGGGACTCTTTCTCTTTTTACTTTTCGTAAATCTGCAAATAGTCACGTGCTTACGATTAGGAGAAGTGAAGACAAACTATAAATGCAAAAATTGTTTACTTGCTTTTTAACAGTACGTCTGCTCGATGAAAGAAATTGTTATTTTTTTTGTTTATAAATTTTCTTCGTAATTACCATCTCGTTCGCATCAATTCCGCCTACACTTTTTTTATTATTTAAAAAAAAAAACCACAAGTAAATGACAAGCCTCTGTATTGCATCTTTTTATACTTTTTATTTTTACCCGATATAATGGCATTTCGTTGAAATTTTCTATGCCACAGAAATTGTCAAAGAAGAAGACGACGAAAAAAAAGTCATTTCATTTCATTCATTTCCTTCGGCTTAAATTAGTTTCGAAATTGTTTTTTTTTTTATTCTTCTTTTTTTCTTTCTTTAACAGAAGCATACGGTAGTGAAAATTGAAAATTTGTTTGAAAAATTTTTCAACTAGCTAGGCAAGTACCTCGAGTTGGTTAGTCGAGAGTCGTATTTCCAGACGAAATGAAAATTAAATTTTGTGTAAAAAAAAAATATTACAAGAGAAGAAAAGGTACCTACCGTAGAAGGATGGAAAGAAACGTATTTGTAATTTTTTTTCATCACACGCAGGAAATTTAATTCTAACGAATGGTTCGAAATTTTTTTTGATCGCAGTTGGAGCGGAGGAAATACGTTTTTTGGACGAAAATAAAGAAATGAGCGCCGGACATCAATATCAAATCGCCTGCCAAGCCAAAGGATCAAGACCTCCGGCTAATATTACCTGGTGGAAAGATTCTAGCTTGTTGAAAGCACCTAGTCGGTATTCGGTGAGTTTTTCTTCGCTTTTATTATTTTGTAATCTTATGCGAATGTATTTGGTGAAATGAAGAGATACGTTGGAAGTGGTTTGAAATGTCGTCTGTCGCTTCGAACATTATCCTGGTGTGTATTTTGAATGTCGCTAAAAGTCAAATCGAATGAATGAGTGTTTCATAAAAGCGAAAACAAATTTATGGGAGAAGTTTTCTTTGCAAGGAAACTTTAACGAGTTACTTTCGTATCATAAATTTATATTTTTATTGATATGCCATCAAGTGAAGCCTGGATGAAGCCGAAAAAATTCCGCAAAATTAATATTTATGTAGTTTTTAAAATGTTGCCCAATTTTAGTCGTAAAAGAAAGCAATAGGTTTATATGTTCGATATCATTAGTCATAATCTAAACGAAAATTATTTCGTACATATTCGAAATTATTACTAATTGATCTTTCTCGATTAATAGTCCAGTCAAATTAGCATTAGATGACGGAAAAATTGACGGCCGAATTTTTTTTCACAGGATTATAGTACACCAGCCCCTAAATAACATATTCGAAATCGGCCAAAATCGGAAAATCGGACTGATGCTTCCTCCCCATTATCTCCATTTCTGCCCCAATAACAGGTTTTTTTGTACCAATAACTTTGCCTAACTTTGTTCCTAAGTGCGATAGAGGAAAAAAGTCTGATTAAAAAATGTAGCCGGTCAAATTTCCAATCAAAAAGGTTATTACATATCTTTTTCGAAAATCGATTAAAACACTTTAAAAATCAGTTTGAAGAGGACGTGTTATACGCTAACGTGATGTTCCGCGTAATATTTCTGTCGCGTCGCGAGATCCCGCGGCCAACGTTCGTAGACACGCGGGCTCAATTCTTCATCATACCTAAACATGGGATTTGTCAAATTTCGCTTTTTTGAAAATCTGCAAACGGTAAGCGTCACAATTGTTGCAATAATTTGGTAAAAATTTCAGCTTTCCAACTCAATTTTTTCAATCTGCTAAACTGACTCAAAATTCAAAAATTTTCAAAAAATCGAAAAAAAAGTGGTTTTTGAAAGTTGTTTATAAAAATAGAATTAAGGTAATTTTCTAGTTTTGAGGATTTTTTTTTTACATTTTTGTTAACTAGGTCGCCCAAAAATTCTAAAAAAATTATTTATTGGACTCCAATGTATAATCCAACCGTCCTTTGCGATTGACCAGAGAAAACTGAATCGCTGCAGTTACGGACCCTACGGGCGCACACAAAATCTTTTTTCGCAAAAATATGTATTTTAGTAAACATAATTTTTAGAAAATTTTTTCTTTTTTTTTTGAGATTTGGGCCGTTCTTAAAAACTTGAAAAATGCTCAAAAATGCGTTTTTCTCAGAAATAATGGCTAATACACTCTAAATTAATAGAAGTAAAGTTGTTCAACGTAATTTTACCCCAGGAACATCATTACAGAATTGTGAGCATCAGCGCATGAGGGGTAAGAGGTCAAAATGCGAACGAGAGGTTTCGTTTCTGAGTCTGTCGGCAAACACTCCTCTCCTAATTTTTTGCAACAATTTCAACATCATAAAACTGAGTCCGAATATCTGCTTAATTCATTGATGTGACTTTCTATTCCCCTCCCTCCCACACAGAACATTCATGTGGTTAATTTCAACGAAAAGGGGGAATAGAAAGATCAGGTGACATTACGTATTGATTTTTACTGATTCGAAGTCATGAAGTTCGAATATTCACTTATTTTTTAAGTTGAACCTCAGTATGACCTCCTGACCACAAAAGTTGAAGGAATAATAAAGCTGACCTTTTCTACTGATTTTCACGTTTTCATAACTGAGGATAATTTTAGCCCTTAACCATTTTTGTCAATTTTTTAGCCAATTTTCAATGATTTTTTACGATCTATTTCATAACTGAGGTGAATTTTCATCCATTTTTTTTCGTGATTTTTGGTCAACATTTTGCACTTTTTATCCATTTCCGTCAAATTTTTACCCAATTTTCGATAATTTCGAACTATTCTTTTTGTTCATATTTTAGATCAATTTTCATCTCTTTTTCGACAATTTTTGGTACTTTGTGATCAATTTTTTGCACTTTTTATCCATTTCCGTGAAATTTTTACCCAATTTTCGATAATTTCGAACTATTCTTTTTGTTCATATTTTAGATCAATTTTCATCTCTTTTTCGACAATTTTTGGTACTTTGTGATCAATTTTTTGCACTTTTTATCCATTTCCGTGAAATTTTTACCCAATTTTCGATAATTTCGAACTATTCTTTTTGTTCATATTTTAGATCAATTTTCATCTCTGTTTCGACATTTTTTGGTACTTTGTGATCAATTTTTCGCACTTTTTATCCATTTTTGTCAAATTTGTACCAAATTTTTAAAGATTTTCAACCAATTTTATCATGTTGTTGATCAATTTTTACCATTTTTTGTATATTTTTTCCCGATATTCGATCATTTTAAATGAGTTGTTTATATATTTTCGGCCAGTTTCCAGCCATTTTTCAACATTTTTTTGGATTTTTAAATCAATTTCTAGCACTTTTTACCCACTTTTATCAAAATTTTACATAATTTTTGATGATTTTGAGCGATTTTTCTCATGATTTGAGTCAATTTTCAGTCGTTTTCAACATAATTTTTAATCTTTTGAACTACTTTTGGCGTAAGAAAAAATTGATATTTTTGTTCCAAAAAGTCAATTTTAAGTAGGACGGCAACTTCCATATTAATACTGAACAACAATTTATAACGAAAGAGTTTTGAAATTTTGTACATTTGCTACATTTGTCGACATAAAATCGTAGGAAATTCTCATCGAACTTTCGCGCACATGTTTTGGGACTCAGGGGCACCCTCTTCTCCTAAAAGATGTTGACGACATTTTCGCATAAATCTAACCCCTGAATACGACAAAAAAGTGAGATTCACCATTTGACCTCAGTTAATACCTTGTTTTAGTGCAGAACTACCACCAAATTTTTACACCTTGAACAATATATTGCATTTTAAAACAAAGTTAAGCAAAGTTATTGGTAAAAAACCTGTTTTTGTGGCCGAAATGAGGATATTGTGGAGGAAGCACCAGTCCTATTTTGGTCAATTTTGGATATGTTGTTTGGGGTGTGGTGTGCTTACAACCGCATGAAAAAAATTTAGACCAATTTTGTCGGTTATTTCGTCATTTTGTGTGCTGCTTTGACTTAACTATATAAGTATTATATTAATTAATTAAACCAACTGGTAAAAATGATGCGAAATTCGTCGTATTTTTCTAATACAGTCGAGCATTCTAAAACTTTATCCGATCTATTTCACTTCTCGTAGCTCGAAATTCCTGTACTTTTAACCATGTGCGTATTTCGGATTCGCTCGGTTGTTTCTTTTTTTTTCTTTTCTGCTCCTGGCGCAGAATGGCATCTCGTCGATATTACGGCGAGTTTTCCTCGCAATAGTTGAAGAGTTCCCTGAGGTAAAATTCGTCTAAAAATGCCAAATATTTGCCGTTTCTGTATGTGTTCGAAAAGCTAGTTTATCCCGGCGGCGGTGGTAATATTGGTCGGTCGAAGTTATTTAGCCGGCCATATATTGGCCGGGAATAGATATCAAAAATCGAATGAAAAATGCACCGTATTATGTATAGCCATAGAGGTAGGTAGGTACTAGATACCTACTTAGTCTGCCACATCTCGTATATATGTAATATATTTATGAGTGAAAAAAAAAGCTATAAATTTTGATGTCGTGTACTAGTGGTTCTGTAGTGCTATTCGGACGACGATTCCAATTAAAATTCTGATCCACGTATACTTCCTGTTAAATATTGTGACAAAATTGATAGCACGGTGTAGTACATTGCTACCTATCTAACGTCACAGACACATATATATATGTTATATGTAGTATGTATGTAAGTAGCACCATACCAGGAACTATTTCCCTATCCGGCTACCGACCGCGACCGGGTGCGAGCGAAGGGTATGTATTTTTTTTTTCACACTAGTAATGTGCGTTGTCGCGATATTTGTTGCGTAGATTTTTTTTTTTTCCAAAAGCAAACCAAAGTATGGTGAAGAAGATAGCTAGAGGGAGGTGAAAAAAATGTTGCCGCGTTTTGTAGTCGGTTCATCAATCATACAGAGCTGTGTGATAGCGAAATGCTATTTGACTCGGCCTATTGCTGTACACAGCGTGATTTATGTTATTTCGACGTCATTTAGGATAACCATTAATATAGATTACTTTTCGATTTTGTTCGATTCAGCGGAAGAAATTTTTTCAAGTGTTAAATTTAACGTGATAATTTTGCGTATATAACTTACGATTGATTCTGTAAGTGTATGTATAAGTATAGGATCAGGTAGCCTGGAGATATTCTGTTTTCGCTCGTTTAGGTACCTGTATGTTACTTGAGAATGACCGAGATATGGACACTGGTGTGTAGTTGGTTTATCTATTCGATTCAGGTGTGGCGATGATTAGTGCTGTGTTTTAGTTGATATTGAAGAAAAAAAAAAAAAAAAAAAAAAAAAAAAAAAACGCTTCCTACTTTGAACAAGTATGTAAAAATCAATTCATTCTGGTGAAATGGTATGAATTTTTCTTACCTGCGAAATAAATTTTTCTCAGTGTACCTAGGTATAGTAAATACTGTTAAATTGGCGTAAAAAAATGGCTAAATAATGGAAAAATTTATAGCTAAAATTTTTTTCGCAGGGTACCTAAAATCGGACAAAATTGGTGTAAAGTATCTCTGCCAATATCAAAATTTGAGATTTTTCATCGATAATTTTATTCATAAATGAGATACAGAAAAAAAGTTGCATTAAAAAATATAGCTGATTCAATTTCCAATAAAAAAGTTATCATACATTTTCTTCTAAAATTTATAACAACACTGTAAAATTAATTTGAAATGCGAGGCATGTGTGTTGAGCTGATGTTCCGCGTGATGTCTTTATCGCGTAGCTAGAGCCAGCAACCAACATTCGTAGACAAGCGGGCTCAATTTCTTTTCAGCAAGTAAAAAATTAATTAGCGACATGCCTCGATTTATGAGGGAAGGGGCGATATAAAAAAGTATTTTTAAGACTACTCATTGCATTGATTTAAAACTGGAACTTAAAATCAATCATATATGGTGAAAGAGAATTGATCTCGTGTGTTTACGAACTTCGCCCGCGGGCTCTCGCCACCCAACGAAAACATCACGCGGAACATCACCCTGACGTATTGGGCATCCCTTTCAAACTCATTTCAAAGTATTTCGATCAATTTTAGAAGAAAATATAACAGAGGACACCCTGTTGATTATAAAGCAGCGTAGGCAAGCGGAATGTTATGGCGACAGCGAAGAATATAGGTGACTGAACAGAGCAGTCCAGCAGTGTTGTCATAGAGACAGAGATGCCAACCTTAACCAATCCGGCAATGAAATACAGGAACACACAGACCGCAATGAGACGAGTGCAGTATACAAGAAAATACGTTAGATCGCTAGAGATTTTAAACCTAGAACTCGCGAGATCAAGAAAGATGACGCTCCTTTTGTGTGGGATTCTAGAGGAATCCTGGACAGCTGGAAAACATACTGCGAGCAGTTGTACCAAGACAGTAGAACACCAGAGATGAACCAACCAGTGCCTATGGTCGAAGTGACACGTGAAGATGAGCCAAAAATCCTACTTGATGAAGTAAGGTAGGCGGTGAATGCGATGAAGAAACGCAAAGCACCTGATTGCGATGATATTGAAGCTGAATTGTGGCAGACTCTTGGTGGAAGTGGAATCAAAGCAGTATGACAACTCTGCAGTGTGATATTGCAGAGTTGTAAATAGCCTACTGAATGGTGTAAGTCGGTGCTGATTCCCTTGCATAAGAAAGGAGATGCAAGATTATGCTATAATTATCAAACAATTACTCTAATTCCACACAGCAGCAGTTACAAATCCTAAACAACCGGATCAAGGCGTATCTACACAGGCAAATTCCACCTGGACAAGCCGGGTTCATGCCAGGAAGAGGCAGAAGGGAACAGATAATGAATGTTTGGCAAATCATTGAAAAGTACATGAAGTTCAACTTACCTGTAGTGATGTGTTTCATAGATTACACTAAAGCCTTTGACTGTGTGAATTGGAGGAAGCTCTTCAAAGTTCTAAGGTAAATGGGAGTCCCTGCCCATATAGTAGACTTGGTGGAGTCCCTATATGAGCTCAAGTCTATGATGGTGAGAGTTAGTGGTGAAGAATCTGAAGCTTTTCAATCGGAGCAGGGAGTGTGCCATGGATGCGTATTGTCCCCGCAGTAATTCAACATCTATGGTGAGCATATAATTCGCGAGGCTCTTGAACATTGCACTGGTGGTATTTCTATTGGAGGAGGAAGAATCTCTAGTCTGCAATATGCAGATGATACCTCCTTGATTGCTGATGATGAAGAAGAAATGTTGGAGCTCGCCAACCTGGTGAAGATAACTAACGAAAAACATGGACTTTGTATGAATGCATGGAAAACGAGAGTTATGATGGTGGATTGGGGCAAGTGTCTTCCAGTTTCTACAGCTTTGAGCGAATACGAAAAAGTCAACGCTTTTGTATATTTAGGCTCCATCATCGAAGCAGATTAAGCCTAAAATCGCTCTGAGCAAATCAGCTATGACTAGACTGCGTAATGTCACATGTAGTAACAAAATCTTCAGAAAGACAAGGAAGAGACTCATACAATCACTTGTTTTCTTTGTTTTCCTATATGGCGTGGAAACATGGACATTAAAGGCGGATGATGAGAAAGAATCGACGCCTTTGAGATGTGGGTTTGGCAAAGGATGCTGAGGATACCCTGGACAGCACGACGAACCAACATTTCGATCGTCAACGAAATACAGGAGCCAGTCAGGTTCAGTATTGAGACGCATTCTAAGATATTTCAGTCATGTGACCAGGAGAGAAGTCGGAATCTCGAAACAGACATTCTCCATGGTAAGGCCCCTGAGAAAAGAGGGATAGGAAGATCTCCGACCAGGTGGTCTGACATTATCAAAGCGCGAATGGGCTTTGTGGTAGGAGCTGCTTCCCAGGCGTAGGATCGTGATAGATGGTGCACTCTTTTAGGTGCAATACGGTTGTAAACAACTGATGTGCTTTTTGGGGATTTCGACTTTTCAGACTCAATGCGCCCCGTGGAGTCTTAAAATAGGTTTTTTTTTGGTTTTTTTTTTTTCATATTTTGATTTTGTTCCTACATAACTCCCACTTCAAATTTTGCTAAGAAGTTGAAATTTGGTACGTACATTGAGTTGGAGTGCTAGATGTGCCTTTCGGCGATGTAGACTTTTTAGTTCCATTACATCCTTCCTCACTCCCCCTCTTGCTACTGAATTGAAAAATAGCATCGCGCTTCTATGAATTTGAGACTCAGTACACTTATTGGATCATTCCTTTTTTTTTTCAAATATTTAAGGCAACTGTTGCACCAAAGTCTCTTTCAATAAACGAGATATAAGTACAATACATATTTTCAATCTTGAACTACGTATTTAAATGAGCATCCCTGTATATTTCTAGCACTACTACTAGTATAAATGAAATTAGTATGCAAAATTGGTCACCACGGTTATACAAATTTCACGTTTTTCATTCGATAGAAAGTAGATACTAGGCACATCTAACGAAATGTCAACGAAGCTTTCTGAATATCGACGATGATACGAACTCGAATGACAGGAGATTTAACATAACAGAAGAGATAATTTGGCAATTAATGATTTTATTGAAGGTAAAAATATATTGGTTGTGGCGACGTACCAACAGTCATAGTTTTGATTTTATCGTTGCCTCGACAGCCTGTTCCTTTATTGAAATCGGCATTCGTTTAACTAGCTATATTGTAGGGTACCATTAAGAGATAAAAATTTACCGCACGTAGAGTCTATTCTCTCTGCCTCTCTAATTCCATAAGCTGGTTAATGAAAACGACGCGAAAGGTATTATTTGATGAAAAGTTTCGTGAATTTCGAGGTTTCGGTGTGATGATGTTTAGTTTAAGTGTGCGTGTAGTGAGTGTACGCAGTAACGAACGTTTACTTATGCACGTACTTTCTTTTTTAAGGTCAAGGACGATAACGTGAACGAACCGTTGTAAATTTTATTGCATGAAAAGTGACGTGCGATTTTGTAAAATTACCTAGTGACAGTTATTTCGTCGCGTAATCGTCGAATAGAAATACATCTCGAATTGAATACGACAACGGTAACGACCGCGAGTTTTCACCTCGTCTTCTCGCAGGCGACAGCGATGTAGTTCGTCACAGATTTTGTAGTTTACGAAAGCTCAAACGATATTAAACTTGCGGTGCGAGTATGAGTGATTTGAAAATTCACGAGTGGTGTAAAGTGTAAGCAACGTGAAGTAAACGCGAGCTAAGATAATTTTTCGTAGGTTTTTGATTGACGGTGATAATGGTGGATGCTAAGTTTAATAAACATAGGCACCATCTGAGATACAAACTATGACGTTATCTGTGTCATATTGTAGAGTTAAAATTAAGGAAATATTTACGTTATAGTATTGCTATTTCTTTGAAGTAAAAAAAATCACGATTAATGTAATTAATTCTGCTAATTCTACTATTTACGCCGAATTATTGAAAAATGGGATTTTTATCACTCCTTTAGGGCTCGTTTTTGCTCGGAAGAAAAACATGTTTTTTTAAATCGGAACCGCCACGTCTAAAAACCCGGATTTTGGTCCGTCAATTTTTTTGAAAATTTTTTCGTGTCTGAACCCCTCTCCCATCCCTTTTTCGAGGCATATTTTGAGTCCGAGAAGAAAATTATGGTTAAAATCGAAATCGGTAACTGCAAAAATCTCGATTTCGATACCTATATCAATGTTTTGGAAATTTTTGAGATCTGACCTCGCCTTTATTGGAATCCATTGTGGGTCTGAGAAAAATATTATTCACGCAATCGAAATTAACACGTTTGAAACCCCGGTGCTCAATGTTTTGAAACAATCAGCTATTTCAATGAATCGTTAAAAATTTTTAGGCTAGCTTGAATCGGATCTGGATCTACTGTGAAACGTATCTAGAAAATTAGCGAATATTCAAGCTCGGTGACCACAAATCAGTAAAGATCGACAGTCAGTTCTTTTTACTATTATTTCTTTTTTAATTTTTGTCACATTGAGAGAGCATGATGGAGGACGAGGGAGAGTTAAAGGGGTTAGATCAAGAAAATAAGCCGATATCTAAATTCAACCTCCTCCAAAAATCAGGGGTGGGCTGAAGCCACTTCATTAAAGATTCTAGAGGGGGCCCTACAGCGAAACTAAATCAATATTTGTATTCAGAAAGTTCAACTTATGCGAATAAAACGGTACCAATATCAACAATTTTCCTACTACTCAAAAATTAGAAGTGGGAGCAGGCACACAACGGTCTTAAAAAAAATTTTAGGTAGCCAAAGTTTTGAAATTGAATGTACAAGGGTTTTTTAAGGTACTGAATTCATTTTTCGCAATATTTTAATTCTAGAACAGAAAAGGGCCCCTACCGAGGGATGGAGAGATGGAGGAGTAAATAGTATTCCTTGATGAGAATAGTGAAATGCCCGTAATCACAAATCTTCAAAATTTTCACAAAACATCATTGGTGTATTAGAAAAAATTTAGGGCCAAAAATATTTCTCTCATTTCATTCCCCTCTAGCAAAATATCGATAAAACTTTTTTTTGAAAAAAAAATTTGTATTTACTCGAATCTGAGGAAAAATCACGATTTTAATTCAAATGTTTAGAGGGAAGATGGGCCTATCGATACGAATTTTTTCAAAATTTTCCTACTCCTGAAATTCATCAAAATTTGCATAAAAATTCAGAAAATTTATCAAAAACTACGAAAAACTTTGCATTTTTTACCCATTTTTGTAAAATTATTACGTAATTTTTATTTATTTTTAACGATTTTCAGCCCATTTTATGCACTTTTACGTATTTCGATCAATTTTTTACGCAACTTTCAGCTAATTTTCAACATTTTTTCGTGATTGTAAATCAATTTTCGATGACTTTTATGAATTTTCATCAAATTTCTGGTCAACTTTAACCTTTTTTTCAACATTTTTGATCAGTTTTTTGGACTTTTTACGTAATCTTATCATCATTCATTTTTAACGTTTTCAATCATACCATAGGTCAATTTTCACATATTTTTCAACATTTTTTCGTGATTTTTGATCAATGTTCTGCTTTTTGCTAGTATTTCTGTTACTTTTTAACCTAATTTTCGACGAATTTTTAACAATTTTTTTTTCATAGTACAGGGTCGATTTTATCTCAATTTTGAATATTTTTTCATAATTTTTGATCAATTTGCGATGACTTTTAACAATTTTTTTCGTATTATAAATTGATTTTCACCTATTTTTTTCACATGTTTTCGTTTTTTGACTAATTTCCTGCATTTTGAACTCATTTTTGTCCATTTTTTTACCTCAATGCTGAATGATTTTTTACGAATTTTTTCACTATTGAGGCTAATTTTCACATTATTTTTCAAAACTTTTTCCTAATTTTTGATCAGTTTTATGCATTTGTTACGGATTTTTGTCATTTTTTCGCCAAACTTTCGATGATTTTTAACGTATTTTAAAATTAGAGAAACATCTCGGAAAACTTGAAAATCAATTTTTTCTCGAAAAATTTTCTTCTTGTAACATATCCCAAAATACCTTGCTGCACGACCTGTATTTCGTCAGAAAATGGTGAAAATCAGATGGGTCGGGGACTATAATCAATAACTTCAAAGAACGCTCATCCTACACGGGACTAGGATCTTTAGATTCGTGTTTCGGACATGAAAGGAGTGTAATACAAAAAAAAAACAGCCTTTGTTCTCACTATCCCTTCTTCAATGTTGTTTTTAATGCTGCTGTAGATTTTTTTCATCTAAAGGGGCAAATTCAGCTGCACTATCCGCTGGTACCTTTTCGTTCAATTTTTCTTTCCAAATCTTGTTTCCAAGCATTACATTTTTTTTAGCAAACTTGGTGCCTTTTACTGAAATCGAGGCCCCCTGCCACGGGACCCAAACTTACCAAGAGGTAGCACACCCCTCTATCCATCTGCGGCTTTTCAAGCAAAGTAAACAGACACCAGGCCTGGTTTGGTCATTTGGGTCATTTTAACATGGAATGAATCTCGTGCGATCGCTCCTTAAATCTTTACATTGATTTGCATCTGCTCTTGTTATCTAATATGTTACCCTGTATTACTCGTAAGTCTGGGCCAGATTTAAATAATTATGCTTAAATCATAGAATGTAATACTCAGCAAAAACCTCCTTCCTCTTTTAGAGTATTCCTACATGAGATACTCAAACGTTTTAATATTCCTCTAGATGGCCAGTTCACATCATAACCTTTGAAATCTAAATTTATTGTCCTTCTTTCAAAGTGAACTTTACAAGTAAATAATATCCTGCAGCATGAACCATTTTAGTTTTGCTATAAATAAAAAAAAAAAAAAAGTGTATATATATTTATACAGTAACATGGAAACCCGCAAAAAGTTTTAAACCTAGTTGTAAAATCGAATCTCGTACTCTGGCATTATAAACTTACCAACAGTTCCGGCTTCGGTTGACCGAGCACGTGGTCAATTCCATCTTTGACCTGGTATAAATTTTTCCATCTTAAGGATGCTAACTTTCAACTATGACATTTTGTCTGTTACTCTGACTTAACATTTATTTCATCGAAGAAGACCCAGACAATATGTATTTTTTTTCTAAAAGAAATAAGCGATGGGGGGGGGGGCAACACCGTAGACTATAACTTTTTCGTAGTAAGTGTTCTGCGCTTCTTTTTTAAATTAAAAAAAAAAAAAAAAAAAAAAAATGGTAACAACTCGATTCAAATGTCAATTTCGTGTAAAAACTTTTTCCAACCAAGCATCATATTTGAAATTTCAACTCGCGAAATAAATCACTAGAACGGATGAGGATAACAATAGTCTACTTGGTATATGTATACTAAGCTGACTGTACACGTAGAGGTAGGGTCGTGTGGCGGTGCCAAGAATAAGTATATAACTACAACTTGTTGAAGAAAACGCTGCTTTCTTTTTCCTCTGTAGCTGTGTGCTTTTTCGTATTACTACGTTTTTGTATAAGACGAAATCAAAACAACACGAACGAAAAAACGTAGCACAAGGGGTAAAATTTTACAGCCGCCATTAAATTTTTCTCGACAATTTACGAAATTAAAAAGCTTTTAAATAATTTCCCGTTAACACGGCTCGATACATTTAAGAAAGAAATTCCTTTTCTTTTGCTTCGCTTTGCGTTGTTGATGTTCGCAGTTGGCGAAAGCTTTTAACTTTCTGTATCTACACAATGGTTTAAGCGTGTACCGATCGTCGCTCGTGTCCGTTCTTCGTTGTCGTAGTAATCGGTGCGAAAAATTACTACTCTATCGCTGTATGTAGGCGCATAAGAATAGGCAATCTTTGCAGCAGAGAGCGAGCGGCAGCAATGCCACCGTTAAGACTTACTGTTAGACAATTACCTCGTCGTTTATTTGATATGCAAATTAACGCCTCGCCACGCCGGCCCCTTATACTGTTGGTTGGTAGCTTTACAAGCGTGTATCTAAACAGCCGTGTTTAAATGAGTAAAGTTCTAAAATACGACCCATGTAATACCGCAAATTATCTCAAAGTATCCGTTTCTTCTGGTAATTGATCTCGCATAGTGCAGCGTGACACACACCAACCAAGACGAGAAAAGTTTATTGAAAAGCGAATTAATTTTCACGTACAGCCTTGATTGTCTCCCATCCGCGTTGATGATGGGGTAATTCAACTCCTCAATAAGAGTGTCCTCTGTTTAGTAAGTCCATTACCAACTATATTCGAGTTCGCAAACTATGCGCCCGTTATTTTATATTTGGAGAAAAGATTGGAGTTTAATAAATTCAAGGGTAGTGCGGAAAGAGAAGGAGAATATTGAGTTTTATAGAAAGCTTACTTAGGAGATTGTGTACAAGGGAAACTGAATGTGCGTACCTTTGAGTATAACATTCCTAGTGAATGGATTTTTACATTACCGCTGGTAATTGCTGATTCTTCCATCGTGGTGACTTTTTTTCAGACTGACTTTCCATGTTATTTTGTCAGTGAAAACCAACAGTTGACCATCAACAATGGGCCATTAAAATCTGGGTGGTCAAAGTTTGGATTGTTCAGATTTTGATGAGCTTGACGTCGGTGGTCAATTGTTCTGGGCTGTTAACATCAGGATCGTGAACACTATTTTGAAAAACTTTCTAAGCACTTTTTTCACGATCCATTACTCTTTTGTCAAATACAATCTAATTGCTGATAGTCCACATATGTCAACACCGGAGCATCAGCAGTTGATGGTTTATAGCAGAATGCCGAGTGTTGATTAACAATAGTGGACATCAACATCCTCACCGTTCAGATTTGGATTGTCCATTCTTGACAGCCTAAATCCACCAACACTGGACCATCAACAGTTGATGGTCACCTGTAACTGCGGACTGTCAAGAGTTGACCATCAATAGTGGATCATCAAGATCCAGACTGTCAATAGTGAACCATCAAGAGTTCATCATTAAATATCCAGACTAGCAATATCTGGAATGTCAACATGAATGGTGGGGGAAAAAATACTAAGCAAATATTAAAAAATCCTCGTTATTGCTTCTCCAGTTTCAGCAGAAGTCCTTTTTTTATAACATTTAACTTTTTGTTGAACATAATCCCAACGGGTGATGATCCAGATGTTAACAGCACAGAACAATTGACCAACAATGTTAATGCCATCAAAATCTGAACCATCAAAATTTGGATTATTCAGATTTTGATGACCTCGTCATTGATAGTGAACTATTCTGGGCTGCTAATCGTGAACAGTATTTTGAAAAACTTTCTGAGCATTTTTTTCACGATGCATTACTTTTTCGTCAAATGCAATCCAATTGCTGATGGTCCACATATATCAACACTGGATCATTAGCAGTTGATGGTCTACAGTAGAATGCTGAGAGTTGATTGACAATAGTAGACCATCAACATCCACGCTATCAAGATTTGGATTGTCAATCCTTGACAGTCCAGATCTACCAACACTTGACCTTCATCAGTTGATGGTCACTGTAACTTTGGATTGTCAAGAGTTGGTCATCAATAGTGGACCATCAACAGTTGGCCATCAATATCCCTACTATCAATATCTAAAACGTCAACTTGAATGGTTAAAAAAGTGCTACGCAAATATTCAAAATCTATTCTGTTATCGCTTCTCCGGTTTCAGAAGAAGTCCAAATTTCATCTAAAGTGTCATAACTTGAAAAATTCACATTTTTTTTTCAAACTTACCGAATTTTGAAAATTGTTATAATTTTTTTCATAACATTTTATTTTTTGTTGAACATAATCCAATTGTTGATGATCCGGATGTCAACTGCCCAGAACAATTGACCATCACTGTTAAGGCCGTCAACATCTAGACCATCAAAATCTGAACAATTCAGATTTTGACTGTTCAGATTTTGATTTCCTACCGTTGATGGTCAAGTGCAGAATGCGCTATTGAACATTCTTTGATGTCAAAAATGGAAATGATACAATTTGGCTGAAAAAATAAGAGAAAATTTTTTAGATGACGAAGCATGAGATACAAAAAGAAGAAAAAATTGAACCAAACACGTTTAAAATATCAGAAATTTACATTCTTTCAATGTGTAGGTACTCTTTACTTTGGGTACCAAATGTACTTTGCTGTTTAGTTATTTATTATTTTTTTTATCCACCCGCCCCTCCCCGAATAAAAATCATTTCCTTACCTCGACACCGATCAAAATCGATAAAATTTGGACAGAAGGCTTAGATTAGTGGTGGATTTGATATTTCTGAGTGGTGATGACCTTGGATAATAATTCAGTCGTGCCCAAATTTGGGGGAGAGAGTGCTGAGGTACTTTTGAGTGGAGATAAACATGGGTCAAAATTCAGTTATGTCCAATTTTAGGGTTGGAGGAACTGAGGAACTATAATTGTAAAAATTGTGATTTTAGACCAATCAATTAGGAATCAAAATTTGCATAAAATATCCAAAAAGGAGCCGCTCAAGTCAATTGAAAGGGGAGAAATAAGGGTCCCTCCATTTTAACCTTGAAAAAATGTTGTTCCGCGCATATTTCCCCTCCAAATTGAGGTAGGAGGTTTAAATCTGGCATATATATATATATATATTTATTACGAGAAGTAGATGTTCCTTTTAGGGTTTACTACTTTTTATCCCTATTTCACTCTCTTATAGTCTCAGAAAAGTGTTTTTTTGCGCGATTTCTCTCATTTTTTGAGTTTGTTCCACTCTTTCCTCTTTTCTAAATTGATCTGGAGGGTTAATATTTTGCATGTAGATTTAGTGAAAGTCCTAAAATCAATACCTACTAGTACCCCTACCACTATTCAAGGAAAAACAACGCAGAGCGCTGCTTTTTTCATTCCACTGATGGACAGTATTATTTTCTCTCCTTTACAAGAATCAGGCTAAAAAACAACGCATTGTGATGTTTTTTTCACTTTTATTTTTCTATTTGAGTAAGTTGATAGTGTCCACCAAGTTGAATCCCCTAGTTATACTCATAATCATAATATATTTTTATACTTCCATTTTTACTATCGATCGTCCTGCAGCATTTTAGTTTTTTTGCACTCTGTGTCTCAAAGGTCTTGCTATAACTCGATATCAAAAAAAGGAAATTTTTAAATTGCCACGTGTAAAATAAAATATAGTAAAAGTTCTGCCTGCGGAAAAATAATTGTAACAGACGACATTGGAAAAAAATATTCGTCAGAGGAAAATTTTTTCACAACAAAAAATGAAGAACTTTGAGAAAAGAATTTTTAAATTGGAGAAATTCACCGTAGGGAATACGAGTTGAAATTACCCTTGAACATGCGAATTAAATTTTTGAAATTTAATAATTTGTAGGCGAAAATTTCTCACAACTTTTGTAAGTGTTTGGACTGCATATTTATCCAAATGAAGGCGAAGTACTTGCATAACTCCATCTACTATACATTCATAATATCCAGATTAGCCTACTTATTCTGTATATAATGTGTACTTTTGGACCAGCGAGAATCCGAGGTAGCTGAAATTTTTCGAATGTTGAAATTAAACTTAATTATTGAAAGAATTAGGCGTAGCGATGTTTTCTCCCTTCTTTCAAATCTTTTCTTTGAATAAAACACGAGTACGAAAAAAAAAAACGGTTATAATGAAATTTTGGGCGAAAAGTATAAGCTTTCAAAGTTTCAATCCCAAAGGGTAATTTTATACTTATGAAAATTAGTATACAGAATATCAAAGAAATGTAATTTTACCAACTTCCAATTGACTTGATACTTTCACAATTAATGATTTTCAACTTGGTCGTGGTCTTATTCGATGTAAAAGTCTACATGGCGACGATATTTCATCTTCATCATTCTTTTGGTGTTTTTGTAAAGTTTTTTAATTGGTGGTTCTCGAAAGTTATTTTGCCAATCTTCGAGTTCATTTTTTATTTCATTTTTTTTTCATTTTCGACTTCTCGTTCGTTGTCAGTCTTTCTTTTCTTATTTGGAATTTTTTTAATTCATACTGTTTAGTTTAAGAAATTATATGTAGGTACCATGTTTCAAATGGAAACAGGGAGAAAAACACTTAGCCTTGAGTCGATAATTATCAACCTATCAGCTTAAGCTCCACACTCCAAAATCCTCTCTAAATTATTGGAAAATAGGATAAGGGGGGTTTTATGTGCCAGCAACCAGTGGAGCAAGCGGGATTTAGTGTGGGCTTCTTCACAACAGACCATCTTTTTACGCTGAACTAGGCGATTGAAAAAACGGAGGAATGCCAGATCGACCTTCACCTTGCATTAGTCAACTTTAGAAAGGCTTTTGACTCTTATAAACCATGTTTCGTTAAAATTTTTTCTTTTTTTTTCAAACAAAAAATTTTAATGAAAAATAAATTTCGGCAAAACGTTCCTTTATTAAAACAGTTGCTCGATTTTGATATTTTTTCTCTAAATCAATTGAATATTTCAGTAAAAAGAGCTTTTTGTTGAAATTTTTTTTTAGAAAAAACAAGGGGAAATGGGAGCAAAACAATTTTTTTCCAACATATCTGAACAAGTTGGGGAAAATTTAATTATGCGAAATGGTGGAGGGTACCTCGTTATTTCAAGAAAATTTTTCTAATTGGGTACTTGAAAGAGCTTTTTAAAAAGTTATGAACAAACATTTAGAAAATTTTCAAATTTTTCAATCATGTATTTACATTAAATTCGTCATATTTCACGAACTACGCAATCTATGACCCTAATTTTTTTTACCAGAAATACTACATTGTATTTGTCACATTTTGGTGTAAACTGAGCATTTGTATCATTTTTAGTTCTTAAATTGAAATATTTTAAAAATTGCTCTGAATTTTTTGAAAATAAAAAATTCAAATGCCTGTAGCACAGCGCCTGCAATGTTTTGGATAGGCAACCCATGCTACATGAGTCCGACTTGTGTTGCTCTACTTGTGGTATGAAGGGAGTACTATTGAGACGAAACACTCTGCATATATGTATTGAAGTTGAATAGCGTAAATAAAGGATTTTTTGATTTGATTTTGATAGGGATATGAAGCCATTTTTACTTTATTTGAGGTGGGGAATGCCCGCTAAGGGTGTCATGCGAAAGCATATTAAATGCATGTTTTTAACTACCAAAACGGTGAACTGTCATTTAGTATGAATCACATGTGAAATTTTTCAATCTGGATCCCTTCTCTGTTGCCTATAATTTATGAGATAAGTTTGTGAAACTGAATCTGGCTTATGCACATTATAAAAATTCAAAACGACTCGGGAGAGGGGGCCGTACCGGTCAAGTTGAACTATCCGTCTCCATACCAATACGCCCTGACCGAGGTCGTGAAAAATAAAAATACTCTCCTAGAAATTCGACATTAGGTACTAATAAAATTGAAATTCGCGTATCGTAATTAATGTATAATTGGAAGGATTGTCTGCTGGCTTTTTGTACGTAGCAGCCAAAAGCCACGAACGTGCCAGCCACTTCCTTTCTTTCGGTCGCGTTCGCTTATTAGTAATGACTTTTAAAGATAACGGAACGATAACTATGGCCGGGCAGGGTATGTTATATGATGCGGTGGTTGGTTAAAATGCAGAACCACCGCAGTCGTCCGTTCGTTAGCGCTTCTGTTTTTAAAGAAACAGGCAAACGTATTAAAAAGTTGTCACATTATGGTGCAAGAACACGCGTTATTTCATTGTAGATACATTTATAATACAGTCGTGGTCCGTAGTCTTCGTCCTCGTCCTTAAAACAATTGCAAAGTACTCGCAGAGTACGGCAGAAGAAGTGAGGGAAACCCTGCTTCGAAGGAAGAGAACGTTGTAATTCAACCGTTATCTGCTCGTTTTACAACGTTGCATACAAATTCGCTGCTTGGATTTGAAAAAAAGGAAGAAGTAGGAGGTATTCAATTTACGAGATTACACAATTGAAAAAGTAAATAAGCTCGAAAGCTTAAAGCGAAACGATCATTTTTTATTATAAGAATCAATCTGCGCTAAAGTGATATTTTTTTTTCATCTGCACGAACTCTGTTGTCTTGTTTTTCTGTTCGTTTCACTTCGTCGAGGGTAACTTCTTAATAAAGCTATTTTACCATCTGCACCATAAAGTGAACGTATGTTCTGGGCACCAACGTACATATGTTGAATAAAAGCTCTGCTCTTTTTGCGGCATAAAAGGCGACCGAATAATTGCGCCAGAATGGGACAATACCTTTAGAGCGTCAAAGTTGTCCTCAGTCGTTCGTGTCGTTTCTACCTAGGTATCTTGTAATAATAGGTACGTAGTAGACTTGGCTTCGTACATTGTACCATTTTCACCCTTCGCCTTTCTACGTGCCCTTATTCGAACAATATTTACCGAATAAATTCTTAGCTTTTATTTTCGCACGCAGCTCAGGTTATATTTGAAAATTTTTGGTCAAAAATGAGGTAATTTATTAAACCTCGCTCGAGCTCGGACCAGTCGAGTCGAGTCGAGTCGCCCTACAGTTACTTTGCCCGTTACGTAATTGCTTTTATCTTTGTTTATTAGATAGTTTTATTTAAATTTATCAGCTGGTTTGGCGCGGCGCGGCGAGATTCAACTCTGCGCCGACCAACTTAGCCGAAATTTAAACTATAAATCATTTCCCTCGGGTTAATTTTGTTTCGCTACTGTTGAAAGCGTTAAAAACCTACCATTTTCTTCGGCTACTATGAACTGTAAATTAATTTCTTTGCTTCTTTTTATTACGTTGGTATTTTTTTTTTCCCGTGCCCGCCAAAACACGGTGTGGAAATCAAAGCGGGAAGAAGATGAGCCAGAGGATATTTGCACCTTGGGAATAGTTCCGTCTTCCGTTGGATTTAATGATAGATTACAATTACACAGTGTAAACTGAGGGTGGTTAATTTGAGGGATAAAGCAAGCGTATAAGTGTCAGCGTTTAATTTTAGATCTTTTCCAAAAGTTGGAAGTCGGAGTTGATAGCTGAAAAAATGTGGGGAATTATATCATTTGTCCACGGGTTAATAGTTGGCGGTTTTTGATCTAATCGTAAAAGCAGTCCTACTGAAAACTCAAATTTTTATGAAAATTGTAAATATTACGCTGATCTTTTGGTACAAGACTTTGCCAAGTGAAAAAATTCAGTACGAAGATAGGTTTTTAAATTTAAAAAAATGAAATTTCACTTCCAACATACGTAACCCTAATCTCTTTTATAAGTTATTTTCAACCAAGTGTTTATGATCATGTGTGGAGTTATAATTTTTGACGCCGGGCACTGCAAAAGATTGTAAAATAATATCAAATGAACGTGGTACAAAATTTTGTGCTCGTAAACTCATTTCTAGCTCTTTTTGAACTGTTTTGAAATGTCAAAATTTTGAAAAATTCCATAACGTTTGTTATGATATTTTTCTAGGTTTTTCGGGGAACTATAAAAATATTATTTTTTTTTCAAATTAAGAGAATATTATCTTTGATAAAATTCTGATTCCAATTGATGTACATCTAACTCAGGGCTTAGAGCGGTGAGTTTGTATTTACGGCGAATCAAGTATGCAATTGTATTAACACGCTTAACACTAAATTCAAATTATTGTATAACCACCGAATAAGAATTCTATCATTTTCTTGGTATTTATAATAAAGTAATGAAAAATTGTATTATGTGTTAAGAATGAAATAGGCCACAAACTTACAACGAAGGATCAGAACTTGAGCAAAAGTTCTTCGGCAATCTGTAACTCTTCCCTTTGGCGTGGTGGGCACGAACTTGGGCGCAGGGATATCGAATGTCACATTAAGTACCTTGCTCTTTTGGTTTAAACTTTTTAGCTAGATTTTTATGTCATATTGTCAATGAAAACGGGGCTGTCATGGTCTATCAATCCACGGCAGATAGAGGGGGAGTGTCAAAATGAACGGTTTCGAAGACCTAGAAGACAATTAAGAACATTTATTGCTATTTCAGAAATTCATCACGGTATGTTTATTTAATTTTTTACATCCCCCTCCCAACCTTCTGATTTGCTCGGATCAATACCGACAAAATTGGTCAAATTTGGGTAACCGGCCAAGATCGGCGGTAGATTTGATATTTCTGAGTGGGAATGACTTGGAGTCAAATTTGGCTGAAAAAATAGAAGAAAATTTTTTAGATGACAAGCATGAGATAAAAAATGAAGAAAAAATTGTACCAACCACGTTTAAATTATCAGAAACTTACATTCTGTCAATGTTTACTCCTTGCTTTGGGTGCCAAAAGCACCGTGCTGTGTAGTTATTTATTTTTTTGATCCACCCGCCCCTCCCCAAATGAAATTAATTTCCTTAGCTCGATACCGATCAAAATTGGTGAAATTTGGGCAATAGGCTTAGATTAGTGGCGGATTTATTATTTCTGAGTGACGATGACATTGGATCATAATTCAGTTACACTCAAATTTGGGGAAGGGAGTGCTAAAGTCCTAAAATGACAAAAATGATTCGTTTTTAATCCAATCAATAGAAAATCAAAAGTTGTATTACATATTTAAAAATCAGCCCCTTAGGTTGGTCGGGAGAGCATATATGGGGGGGGGGAGTTCATTTTTTGACCTGTGGAAAAAAGACTGTCCGAAGCATATCCCTCCTCCAAATTGAGTTAGAAGATTGAAATAGCAATCCTTCATGTGCTTTTTCAAGATTTTTACTTTTCATTCCCACTGCACTTCTATACAGCTCTGAAAAGTGGATGTTTCAGAGATTTTTCCCATTTTTTCGCTTTTTACACGCAAGCTGATGCGTCATCAGATCATCAACTTCTGGTGGCAGGAGTAAGACTGCGAATCCGCGGGAAAAGACCAAAGAAGAGAGCACAGACTTTTCTCACCAATGCTGAATTGAAGAAGCCGACAAATTATCGAAAAGTGCAGAGATTCAACAAATCTGTAGTGATGTGTTTCATAGATTACGCCAAAGCCTTTGACTGCGTGAATTGGAAGAAGCTCTTTAAAGTTCTAAGAAAAATGGGAGTCCCGACTCATACAGTAGATTTGGCGGAGTCCCTATATGAGTTCAATTCTACGATGGTGAGAGTTGATGGTGAAGAATCTGAAGCTTTTCAGGTGGAGCAGGAGATACGTCAAGGATGCATATTGTCCCCGCAATTAGCATGTAATTTGCGAGGCTCTTGAACATTAGACTGGTGGTATTTCTTTTTGAAGAAGAAGAATCTATAATCTGCGATATGCAGATGATACCACTTTGATTGCTGCAGATGAAGAAAAAATAGTGGAACTCGTCAACCAGGTAAAGATGGCCAGCGAAAAACTTGGGCTTCGTATGTATGCATGGAAAACGAAAGTCACGGTGGTGGATCGGGCCAAGTGTTCCAGTTTCTGCAACTCTCAATCGAAGCAGATGAAGCCTAAAATCACTCTGAGCACATCAACTATGACCAGACTACGTAATGTCACATGTAATAACAAAATCTCCACAATCACTTGTTTTCTCTGTTTTCCTAGTGGGTTTGGCAAAGGATGCTGAGGATATCCTGGACAGCACGACGAACCAACATTTCGATCGTCAATGAAATACAGGAGCCAATCAGGTTATGTATTTTATAGGAGAGACGCATTCTAGGATATTTCGGTCATGTGACCAGAAGATAAGTCGGAAATCTCAAAAAAGACATTCTCCTTGATAAGGCCCCTGTAAAAGAAGGGAGAGGAAGATCTCCGACCAGGTGGTCTGACAACATCAAAGCGCGAATGGGCTCAGTGGTAAGAGCTGCTTCACAGAGACAAGATCGTGATAGAAGGCGCGCTATTTTAGGTGCAATATGGTCGTAAACGACTGAGACCCACTGATGATGACGTGCAATCTCCCTTTCAAATTTTTCAACGATTGAGGCTACTTTTTTTTGACTTGACTTCAAGCCCTCTTCCTTTCTATAATCCTCTGGGGGCTGTAAATCTCAGATAGATAAGCATAAAATAAATCAATAAATGTAAAACGCTTTGATAATGTGACGAATTTGCAATCTGATTATTTCTGATCTGGAATGTGCGTTAGGAGTAAGCTAGTAAAAAATTCTCACCTTGGAAAGGCTTTGAACCGAGTAACATTCGCGAATTTGTACTCACTCCTTCCAAAACCAGGCCTAGCTTGATAAGGTGGCTAAAAGTTGTAATTAAGAGGAAATCGACCGATGCGATATTAAAGAGGCGTTTTTGGGCCATAATTTTCATTCAAATTGAGGTAATTAACGCGCAGATCTTTCACTTTTCGACTAGTTTGACACATGTTATCCGAGCTGCGCGTTCAAAGTTTTACCACGCTACGATGACGATGACGTCAACGCTAACGCTCGCGTTATGCTATCGTAAAAGCACAGCTTCTGTGAGATGAAAGATGCGAACGCACACAACAAACGATTATAATGGTATTACCTTATGCGAGATAATACGAACAACAACAAACGAACGAGCAAACTGTGTACGAAATAGGAAGGGTGCATAAAGACGCGAAATACACGTTGGGTGGAGACGAGCGAAGAATAAAAAAAGATGACTTATCAACGTCTCGTTGCCATTGCGTGAAAGTTGATACTTTTGAAAGTTGTCAAGTGGTGTGCGAAATACGCGTACGAAAATTTGCGCTATCGCGACGAAATACCGCAAATTACTCGTACTATGATGAGCTTACCAGGAGGTATTATAGTGATGAGTGGTTCTGCGCCAGGAGCAGTTGCAATCATCATCTTAATCAGTATTGCGATCTATTAATGATTTATCTTTATAGAAATCAATTCGGTGAAAATTATTATCGATAAAATTATATATACCTATTATTTACGGGTATCTAATGTAATGTGAAAGGTAAATAATATCAACTAACTGTTAATAAAAAAGACGATTGACGACTAGAAACCATTTTTATTTCTTAATCTTATGTACATATTTTAGATTATTATTTATAGAAGGGAAAGAGTGCTGAATAAGCAATAGTCATCGAATCATCGATAGTTCATTAACTATTCGAACATATGAGACATTTTGCCTTCTCATCACTTACAAGTGACATTTATATCGCCATATTTGCTTGTAATGTAACTGGCGAGATTTTTTTGGTCGTAGAATTTTTTTAGGAATATCCGATTGTGTTTTGTGAAAATTTTGTGAATCAGATCAAAGGCATTTCGCCAATTCTTATCCGAGAATATTCTTTGTAAACTTTGAACAAGTCTGGCAAGTTGAAAAAATTGGATTAGAAGGTTGAAATTTTTACCACATCCCCTAATTTGTGTACATCTCTTGTTTTGAAAAATTAAAAAGCGAATGTAAAAATGGTCTATTTGAGCTTTTTCAAAATTCCTTGATCATGATTTTTAAATTCGTACGACAAATCATTTACATATGATCGTTCAAGTCACTTTTCAAAAATTCATGTAAGTATGTTTTTGCAAAAAAAAAGAGAGAGAGAGAGAAGGAGAGAAAGATTACTGAAAGACCAAAGGTATTCATTTTGTAAGTTTGTTTCTTTTACTTGTTACTTCTCGTAATTTAGCTTGCAGATTTTTTTTTTTCTATAATTTTCAACCCAAAGGATTCAATTAACCAAGTTAAATTAAAAAACAAAATTAAATTACAAAGAAAAATTCAACTTTTTTTGTTATTCTGCTTCGTCGTAACTTTTATTTTGCGACGAATTAATGAACGAAACATTTTTATCGAACAATTCATTTTCTAAATTAAATAATGTAGGGGACAAAAAATTTTTAAAATCACAATCACATAGGTTTCTAATAAAAATTAAAATGCTTTGTATGATAAATAGAGGTAAATTAGACACTAACCTATGCTACTTGGTAGTTGGTACACAATAATGTACAATTCGCTTATAATTAAATCACCGATGTCGAGTCGAATTTCGTCTAGAAACTTTTTCTGTTGTTTTCGTGTATCGAGCTAATAGAGCCAGTTCAACACGAGAAAAATAAATGAAATGTTTTTCAAGTTACTTTTATTACGAATTGTAATTTAAATAATGATTTGTGAATGGAAGTGCGTGCCTGTAATTGAAGGCGTAGATAATTACGTTTTCTATCCGCAGGTTCTGTGAAAAGAGTTGAGAATGTTACGAGAATTCAACTTCAAAATGAAAGTATTTACTTTTTTTCGATAGTTGGCGGGGGTGAGGGATAAAAAAAATGTTGCGAAGTGACGTTAATTGGATGTGGTAAAAATTTGACGCCTCTAACTTGACTCTTAACCTGGTCCCCGAATGGATTGCAAATTTCAAAATTTACATATGAAATCGTAAAAAGTTTCTTTTTTTTAATTTTTTGGTACTTATTAATATGCCATAGAAAATCATATAAAAGCAAAAAAAAATTTTGCAATTTTTTTTTGCTTTTCAGATGCTACAAAATTATACTTTAAAAATGGAAAAAATCGTATATTTTGGATTTTTTTGAGGTGAAAAAGCAAAAGAAATTCTTCTATTTAGTATGCCACTAAAAATGATAAATATTGTATTTTTACCTAATATTTTAGGAAAATCTTGAGTAAGCGAGTTTTTTTTTTTTTTTAATCATTTTGTACCCTTTGGAAGACAAAAAAAAAATTGAAAAAACTTTTTTGTTCTCACGTGGCCGCTAAGATATATCAATAGCAAAAAATGCAACAAAAGAAAACTAAGAATCGTCCAGCGATGCTTTCTAAGCCTGATTTTCATACGATAAAGAAGATTATCAAATTGTTGATTCATAGAAAAAAGAACGCAATGCTCTTTCAGCCTGATTTTCGTGCAATAGAAGATTTACTATGGCTGAAAACATTGACAACACCAAAAGGCACATTTAGGACATACTAAATCTTTATATAAAATTTCAACTTCTAGCTCAATTTTGAGGGAGAAAAGGTAGAGGATATGGGAGGAACAAATTCAAAAAATAGGAAAAACCTATAAAATACAACTTTTTTAGGGTTGTGAGAGAGTACAATGAAGTTGAAAAGTCTCCAGGACTCCTACTAAATGTAAATACCCAATTTCAACTTCCCAGCTCAGTTCAAAGCTGAATTGTGCGAGAACAAACTCAAAACCAAAGCGCACCAAAGGGGGCTCCCGGAAATATAACCTCCCTTGGGTGTGAAAAAATTGAAAGTTTTTTACATTTACGCCAACCTGAAATACCCAAATTGTTAAAACCCCGAATCCCCCGAAAGACGCATCCGATATATAGGAGAAACAGTCCATTTTCTAGATCAAAAAGGGAGAAACTCCCACGTGTCCCCTCCTAATTAACTGAGGAGGTTGATTTTTAGGAATGTTATACAAATTTGGATTCTCTGTCGATTGACTTGAAAAAGGAACAGTTCATGCGGTTTTTACACCTCAAAGCACCCCTTCTTCAAATTTGGACATGACTGAATTTTGACTCAAGGTCATCCCCACTTATATATATCTGATCCACTGTTAAACTGAGCCTATTGATCGAATTGGAACGATTTTGGTCTTTATCATGGAGATTAATGATTATAGTCTTTGTGGAAAAAAAAAGTAAAAATAAATATGTGACATGGCCAAAAGTGGTCGTAGTGGTCTTCTAAGATTTTGTTGATATCCCCCCTCCTTCTCTACCATTGTAAGTCGATAGACTGTAATAGCTTAGATTTCATTGAAAATATGACAAAGAGGCTGAAAAAACGGGTTCAGGGATTTTTGTTCTTGAACAGTGGTAGAGGTACAGGTATATATTGGAGTGTATAAACTGAAGGCACCCAAAAGGCATATCTGAGATCTATGCTAAGCCTACGTATCAGATATGCAATAAACGAACTTTAATAATGGGAAAGTCCGTCCACAAAATCACGTTCTTAGAGCTGTGAAGGGGTGCAATCTAGAACTTACACTAAATGAGAGGTTAGATAGGGGAGAAACAGTCATTTTTCAAGGTCAAAAAGGGGAAAAACAACCATATCTCCTTTTCTAATTGACCTGAGAAGAGGAATTTTGGATGTGTTATGCAAATTTGGATTCTTCATCAATTGACTTTAAGAAGAACAATTTTTGCAATTTTTGCAATTTTTGTTCCTCATTGCACCTTTCCATAAAATTTGGGTGTTACTGAATTTTCACCTAAGGTTATCCCCACTAAAATGTATTTGATTCGCCGCCAAACAAAGCTTATCGACTAAATTGGAGCTATTTTGAGTCTTCGGAGAACAAAAGTTAATAAATATCTGACGTAGCCAAAAACGACCTCAATAATCTTTTAGGACTCTAAAACACATTTTTTTCACCACTCCACCCCCCTTCGCCCACTAAATTTTGAGGAAAAAACTAAAATTGAAACGTCCCAATGCTTAGACTTCTTTGCTGCAAGTATACATTATGAAAAACCATCATTGGGATTCATTCTACAAATTTTCAATTGTGTAATTTAAAACTTGTTTGTAAATTTTTAGAAAAACCCTCAAGTTGCAAGTTCCACACATCAGCTTCTCGAGAGTGTCAAAATTATACCCCTGCCTATATAAGTTCTTATAATTGGCCAATTTTTCAATATCATTGGGCCACTATCAATTCCCAATAATTTCCTTGAGGTAAGCGTTTCTCAATGTTGAACATTGAGAAATTTTAATTTCGAAACGAAACTTGAAGTGGAGTTTTTCACATAGATAATTATTATAGTTCGACTGAAAAGGTTCTGTTTTTTTCACGAGGATTTCGAATACATATTGACTTTTATCCTGGCTTTTCCTGCCCTTCTTCATTTTAGGAATAAGTCTACGATGGTGATGTTGGTGTTATTTTCATCTAAATTAGATATGCTGAAAGTGGTAATGGAGTCAGAAAAAAACCACTTTGTTGGTGAGTCGGGGGGGGGGTACGTATTAAAATTTTTTTGAAATCTGTAACGTGGAGCAAATGAAAATAATGTTGGTTGCCGATTAGCGCCTCTCGATACATGCCTCTTTATCCACCAGTATACCATCTAGTGCACTTTTTCACATTCGATAGCTCAATATACTCGATAAAAATGAAGAATACAGACGTAGATATCTTAAATCAATTGCCAAATGACTCAGAATGAATCGGATTGGTGAACAAGACGTAACATGGAAGGAAGCTGTACCACATTGCGTTTTGGAAATCCAGCAGGAAAAAGACGTCAAACAATTTCACTTTACGTTTACCTGTTTTTTCGAGTACGCGAAACGTATTTTAACGAAACGCGTCGAAAATATAAATGAAAAAAAATAAAATAAAAATAAGGCCAAAAGGAAAAGTGTGGGAATGAAAAAGTCAGCCATCGAATCGGTGATGGTAGATAAAAGGGGAGGGAGAAGGTGTACGCTAAAGAGAGGCAATATTCGATATGAGTCGAGCGTTGGTTTAGAATGAGGCTAGAAATTGGCGGCGGAATTGAATCACGAAAATCTGTTATTCTGGTTGAACTAATTTTGTAAAGAAAAAAAAAGTTTGTGTTTTTTTTTGGCTTTCTCTCCTTCAAAGTTCTCGATAATGTTTTGAATATTTGTCGAACGTAAGCTGCGCGTAAGTATTGTGCATGTAGCAAATGAAATTGGGAAACTGTATGTATTCGAGGGGAAGAGCGTGTTGAAGAAAAAACACGGTTTTATGTATAATGGTACCCTTGCGACGCTATTTTCATGAAAATCATTTTAAATGGTGCGCTTCAATTTGTATGTTTTTTGCGTAAAAGCTAAGATCGCTACCGCGAAGAGCAAAGTTTTATTTTGGTGGGAATTTTTTTTTTTTTTAGCCCCTATTTAGATAGGTCGATTATACAGGTGCGTATTATCTACGTTACTAAAAGAAAACAATTCCAATCACTTGTGCATTTTTTTTTTTTTTTTTTTTTTTTTTTTTTTNNNAAAAAAAACAATTCCTAACCCTTTTTGATTTTTTTTTTTTTTTTTTTTGTTATTCTTTGATAGGTACCGACAACTTGCCTAGTTCTTAAGAGAAAGGAAAACAAACAAGGAATAAAAAAAAAAGTTAAATTACATCGTAATTTTAACGTTAAACCGATAAAATTACGAATTATAGAGGAAAAGGGTGCTCGAGTTTTGGGAGTAAAACGGAAGAAGACGACGATGTCGGTTTGTGTAACGAGAAGAAAAATTCCCTCTGAAAACATTTCGAACACAGTCAAAAGAAAACTCATTTTCCGGTTCGCGAATATACAAAACGTCGCATCCTTCGCCAGTATTAGGACAACATTTCACCGAACCGCTAATTCATTCTTTACGCTTTCGGATCTCGGTCTCGTCATTTTTAATTTCATATTCTTCTCGTCGTCCTCGTCTTCGTCTTCGTTCTCGTATTGCCAACTCTTCTTTTCAACTGCGTTATTATGCAGCCATTTACATATTTTAAACTCGTTTTGCGCTTGTAACCATTTTTTTTCTTATGATGAATACCGTAGAAGTTGTTGTAAGCCAATTATACGAGGATTTGTTGATATGCATCGGTGGTATCCTATTATTAGATACATATTATGGAGCTAGATCCTGCGTTGGGTGATTTTTTTCCCTCCTTCGTTGTTGTTACTTTGTTGAAGTACAGAATACATCCTTCTTGGTGTTTTTTATTATTGGTGTAATGAAAACTCAAAGGGAAGGTTAGTAAAGTGATTTTGTACAGCTAATGATAGATGTATTGTATAATGTCTGCCTGTCTATTTGTTCGCTGATGAATGACTGGGATAAATAATGAATATTGCATTATATATTGAGGTCAACCTGTTCTAGGTATTTTCTTTTATTTTCTTTTATTTTTTTATTTATTTAACGTCATGTTCTGCAACGGAGGCCAGAGGCGTATTAAAGGAATAGTTGTTTGAAGAAGGGGTTTTAGTCCAGTTTTTGTAACAGAGGATAGTAGATTTTGAATTTTTTGACGATCATCAGCCAGGACTTCTACAGGATCGTTTGATGTGAGAAATAGGTTTCTTTCTCGGTGATACTTGGGACATTCGAAGAGTATATGAGTTATGGTGATTTGGCATTTACATGTTGGACATAAGAGAGGAGAGTTTTTACTCAAGAGATGGGAGTGTGTCAGAAGAGAATGACCTGAGCGCATTTGCATAATGATTACGTCGTCTTTTCTAGAAATATTGAAGTTATTTCTCGGAAGTGTATG